>JANHZU010007483.1:121148-131448 GCA_032468055.1 Acrochordus granulatus | reverse complement strand
CATGGTTATGTGACTGGCACAACTATGCACCAAGGTAGATGGATGCTGCTACCTTTCCTACCAAAGGTGGTACCTATTTATCTACTTGCATTTTTACATGCTTTCGAACTGTTAGACTGGCAGGAGCTAGGCAGACAATGGGAGCTCACTCCATTACCACAGTAGCTCTTCCCTATCCCACTCTATCAAGAACCTGTATTGACAAGAAATAAAATGTTGAGTCATGGTTTCAGAGATATTTCCTCACCTAAACAGAGAAACAGTATGACCAAAGGTGGGCAAAAAAACAGTGGGAGTAGAAGTGACTTCCCATTACCTGCTGACTTCCCCATTGAGCTTTATTGTGGAAATTTGGCAGAAAGCATCAGAAATCTTCCCTTCCTTTCTCTACCCTTTCCAGCAGGCAGCTGATTGGCTGTTGCTGGGTGGGAGAGGCAGCAAGAGATTGAGAGACTGTCTGGGAAACTGTCATAGAATATTGAAAATTAAGAACACATGACTGCAGCATCAACCCAGCAGGGCAGCAACAGCCAGTGGCATTGAAGCAGTCACAAGTTTCCAAAATTCCATTCCCTCAGGAGACATGGGTTTCAGATTTTGGAAGCATTCTGTAAGTAAGCCCGTTTGAGATAATTTTGTTCAAAAATTGTTGCCTTATGATACACTGTTTCACCCAATTAAAGGTCATGACATGTCAGGCATGAATAACCAGAACCACATGTGCAGGATTCAAACTAACCACTGTACTTTATTGTATTCTTCCTAAATACAGGATTCTCCCCAAGACTGGCAGCTTTCTCTTAGGAACAAATAGATAAGGCCCCAAAGGAAATTAAGGGGGGTCAGTCCTAGCCTTCTTGCAGTTGTAAAGTGACTCAAGGTTAACTCCATGCTTGAGCCCCCCTCCCTTCCAGGTTGGGTACTTCCCTATATTTAGTAGTAGATAGATATAAAAAGGTCTACTTTCTGCTGCTATCCTTCCCAAATATTCTCAGCTATAGTCCTTGTATTCCTAGCCATTGTGATTAAAAACTGTTTTGAAATGATTTTTAATAAATGCAGGCAAGTATTGAGTAAGGTTTGGGATGGGTCCGCTGAAGATATCTTTCACATATCAGTATGACCAATCCTCTACAGAGAACATGAGATTGTGACAAATCACATTTTGCTTAAACTAGAATCTGCCATGTTCGTATTTAAAGTAGGAGTGGAGATATGTGAGGAACCAAAAGGGTATACCTCTGAGCTATAATTATATAATCAGGAACAACAGTGCTGAACAAGAGTTTCAGTATTTATCTTTTGGATCCTATATTTTGAATGTCTATTAATAATTCAGGCCATATTAAGTAAGCATTTGAACCATTTTTCTCCTCTGTTGGATCCTCCTACAATGCTATAAGCCTAAGTCTAAAATCCAGAGTTTGAAACCAACTGTGTCTAGTGTGTTCAGTTCCCAGTTGCTGTAGAATGACTGACACCAGTATTATACTGTTTTGCTATATGCAAGCTATAGCATCTGGACCTTGCCATATCCATAAATAAGCATCTAAAGTGCATTTGCAACCGAGTTTCTCAAGATATTTCCTACAGTCCCTTGCCAATAGCCATGATAGCTGGAACTGAAGGAAATTACAATCCAAATATCTGGGGAGCATTAAGTTATTTATCCCTATCTAAAAGGATTTAGAATGTTGCTGTAGTGAAACAGCTTTTGTGTATCACCTTTGATCCTAAATTTCTACCCATCAGTGCAAATGCTACTTCACTGAGGCTGTGCTAATCACACTAGGGCAAATATAAACACAAACATGCTCAGCCAACCAGATGATTGGTTTTATGGCACTTCAGCCTTTGCAGGATAGCTCTATAAGGCCCTTTCAAAAGCAGTAGTACAATATTCACTTGTAATGACTTTTAGGGAAAGAGAGGAATAGCACAGCAATGGAGATAAGCTTTCCATAATACCCATTGTCCCCTATTACCACCATCACCTTTTTTATCTCATCTTTTTAGGTTGGATATCAAGGCACTACTGTGAAAGAAGGGAAGCATTCAGATTATCAGCTGGTTGGTAGACTAGCAAAACAGCTGGAACTAAACAGGCTCAGTGTAAAGTTTGAAGAGGCTCACTATTTTATTGCAAAGATACATTCAGCTAAAGTCTTCAATATAAAAAAAATACTTCCATCAGTGGCACAAGAATAGAACTACACATTATGGGCCAACATATGAGCATAAATAGGAAAAACTGCACAAATTGTTTACCCTGATTTACTAATTCTTCTCTGCTATTGATCTTTTCCTCATTTCCATCATTTTAATACATCATTTTTTTATCAGTTTCCAAGTTAAGAAATAATTCTGTGCAAGGGGAAGAATAAGGTTATCAGAGCTGGACTGCTAAACTCTAGGTAAACTCTGGATGGTTAAAAAAAGAGTTAAGAATTTTCTGTTTCTCAGCTGCCGTATTAGAATCATCCATAATTTTGCAATCAAGTTCTGATAGCTATTGGGAATTCATTGGGTCCTAGAGGATTAATCTCTGCCTTCTCTTCAATACTCTCACATTTAGGTTGCTTTTATTAACATGGATTGAGTCACCCATACTGTCTCACTCACCATCATGAATCTTAGGGGACAGTGGGGAAATTGTTCTTTTTAAACTAATGATAGTTTAATATAATTAATAGATAGCCACATTTCTCAAATAGTAATTGTTCTGTTAACAGAAGAGAAAGTCTTACCCCAATGAGATGTGTTTGGATTATAGCTCCCAGAATTCCAAACCAGGATGAGTAACTGTTGGGAAACTTGAGTGTCTGAGGAAAGCTAGATTGGGAGGGATGCCTTGTTTTCCAAGCAACAATAAATCACATCAATTGGATTATCACATCAATTATCCTATCAGTTCTAAGAACATATGATATGCTTGCCTCAAGCAGAGGAAATATCCCAAGGCATCCAGCAATAATCAAGGGGAGACTGTTGTGCCAGGTTCAATCTATCCATATGCCTTCTCCAAAAGCAATAAACATTTCTGTAGGGGTTGTAATTTATTGCAAGCATAGATCTTTCAATATCTTTTCAAAAATAATTTCTGCCTTGCCTTCATGGACATACAACATGCTAAGTGTGAACCATTTTTTCCTCTTTTCTCAGGTAGGAGAAAGGAGGGATTATATGAATTATTAATATTTTAGTGTGCAGGCCATAGTGTCAACACTGAAACAATCTCTACAATTTCTGTGCTTAGGGACACTCAATACCTTTATCAAGTCTTGGGGTTTATTCACCATATTCAGTGTGCAATGCAAGAACTTGTTTATTTGTTATTTACTGCACTAATTGCTCCAAAGTCAGCATACAAGGCCTCCAGTGTGGCTTGCACAGAAAGGCAAGCTCTACTGGGCTAAATAAACAAAATAATGAAAGCCAGGTTACAGACATCAAAATAAGGCTCTCATACCTGGTACAATAAGCTCAGGAATGTCCTGAACCAATGGAAGCTCGCTATTACTAGAATCTGGTTATAACACTTTTTGGGATATGTTATTTCATAGGTTCCTACCAGTCCATCCCAAACCTGCCCCTTCCATTTTTATGCCACAGAAATGCCAATATTCATTTGAGAACTGCCACATTAACAGCCCAAGTAAACTGATTGGTATTTCAAGTCCAACTTAATGATTGGTTTATTTTAAAAATGTTTTATTTTAAAAGTATAGATTCTCCAAAATTAAGAATTGTGTTCTCTTCTGCTACAACCGAGGCATCGACATAATAACCATATTTTGTGACTCTCAACAATCAAAATGAAAGAGTGACTCCAGCCACAAAATAAACTATGTCTTTTATAGAGGAAAGTTTGCATGTACTGGTCTGAATTTTCTCCAGATTAGAAACTTGCAACATCTCCTAGAGTCATCCAACTATTGTGGGGCCACTAGCAAGGTAACAAGATAAAGATGCTACAAATCATCCGTGTGAAAATGCTTTAAATGTGGGAATGTCTCTTTTTTGGATGAGGATACCATCCTTAGAACGACAGTGGCTACTATAAATTCTTATTACTTTGTGCAAGGAGTAGTTTTTCAACAGGGTTAAAAGAATAGAAAAGAGAAGATTACCTGTTTCCTCCCACCAATGAATCCCCTCCAAAATATTCCAGATATCACCATTAAAATCTTTAGTAGCTTTCCCACTACCAGGAGTAAGCACAAAGCTGGTCAGATAGGGAATCTCTTTAAAGTTTGAACCAGCCTATAGCCTTGATGTTAACTTTCCCTGTGCAAGAGATCCACATGCTTTCCTGCAGAAACATAGTTTGTTCTATCATGAAGACACATTATTCTACTCTTATTCTAATCAAAACATAGCACAATTACTACTGGGTCAAATCAAGTCTGTTTAGCATAGAACTCTGTTTCTACAATGGTAAGATTGTATCCCATTCTTGTATTTATGGTACTTAGAGAATACTCTGTCTAATAATGTAATATTTAAACAGAACAACTTTCTTGAAATTTCTCAACAGCTTTCTTTTCTTTCTTTTCCTGAAGGATCTTCTGTTTTCTACTTTATTGCCCAGATCCTTGATAACTTCTTTCAAAACAAATTGAATTTTTTGAACTAATATTCATACTGGAAAGGACAGAAGATGATATTAGTAGAAATGTGGAGGGCATGTTCTGCAAAGTGCCAGTTCAGACACTGAGATGGACAGACAATTTTTCCATAAATTTGGTGAATCCCTTTTTGAAGCCATCTAACCTGGTGTCATTATCCTCACCTTCACAAATCTCTCTGTCTCTCCAGTTCTTTTCTCTAGGTGCATGTTAAGATGGATTATAATACCGTAGCCTTCTCCAAAGTGGCTTTGGACTTCACCAACCAGAATTCTCAGGCTGAAAAATGCTAAATTCCAGCATAATATCCTTCTAACCTATTACAAGCTCTTTAACTTTATTGCTTCTTTTGCCTCTAAAATATTAACATCTGTAACCTCCTCCTTGTCCAAGGACAATTGGACCCCTGACTCCTTTTCATTGAGCTGCATAGACAAGGTTCCCTTATTTATCTGTCTTTGGGGGACACAAGTAAGGGGGTCGATCAAGAGAGCAGTTAACATTTAAAGAGCATCAGTTTTCATGCTCTTCCTCTGCTGACTGGTGAAAAGGCGGAGAAAAGCAGCCCCAAAGACAGGCAGAACACCACATGCTTTTTTCTCTTCTACCTTTTCAAAGGCCTTTTTCTGATTTATTGCCTGTTGGTCAGCTTCACACACGAGCCTCTTTAGGGACTCACCCTCTAACACTGAACTGCTGCTGGCTTGACAAACTCAACTGGTTTTGAGATTGCTTTGATACAGAGATACAGATTGAAAGCATAGCAGAAAATGCCAGATAGATAAAGATAACTTGCCTGCAAGAAGGCAAGCTAGCAAAATGGTCATCCCAATCCTAAAATAATAATAAAAAATACATTGGTAACCCCTCTGAAGTTGCAAAGTTCTCTAAAAGACACAGCCAGAAATAAATGAAACAATTACAATTCATTTCTAACACTACTTCCTCTCATAATGATGTAGTCATTCAAAGTCATATTAAAGACTGCTACACAAGACAGAAGTAGACCAAGCTTTAAGATCCATGGACTTCACTCCTAATTAGAAAACTGAGTCAGATATTGACAATCAAGATAGATAACCAAGTATAATGGACCAGACATTAAGTCAGCCATTAAAATGTCACAGCAGAGAAAATGGCATTGGTAGAAAGAAAGAGAAAGAAAGAAAGAAAGAAAGAAAGAAAGAAAGAAAGAAAGAAAGAACCAAACAATAACTAAAAAGCAAAACAATTTGAAGTATAATATAAGACGTGAAGAGTGTGAAAAGTTACTTTTGTTGGTGATGGGATGAAAGCTTAACACTTCCATCTCTATTATTTTCCTTCAGTGACAGATTTATCCCAGTAAAATTAGGTTTCATGCTCAAACTTTGAAGGGAAAGTGGCTACGTAGATGCAGAAAAAATGCAGCAAGGCACACTTGATCCCCTAACTAGACTGCGAAGAGGAGAAAGTATTCAGGAAATGTTTAAAAAGGTGAAAGTAAGAAGACTTTTAATAGCTCTTCCAGACATGGGGGTCTCTCCAGAGAATCATATAGAACAATCCTGAACCTCTATTTTAACATTTACAGACTTGTGACTCTCCTAAAACCTTACATCTGAAAAACTGCTTGTGTTCTCTTTCTTTTTAGATCACTGCTGAGTTTGCTTCTTATGCTTCAAAAACTTAACCATTTTTAACAGAAATATTTTCTTTTGCAAATCATTCATTCCTGTCTATCTTAATGCTGTTATTTAAATGTTAAGTAACTTTTTAGAGAATGATATGATATTTATGAAAGGAATGCACATACTTTTCCATTATTTAGAAACAAACTATGCATTTCCAGTTATGGCTGGAACAAAAACCTAAGGTGCACATCTGTATATACATGCAAACACTGTCCTCACTATCATATCTGCTAAAAAAATTAATGAAATGTTCAGCCAACTAAATATAGGCAAACCTACATGATTCTCAGATAAAAATTTAGTTCTATGCTAAACAGACTTGAATAGAGATTCATCACAAATTGAATATAATGCAGTGGTAGATTATCTCACTTAATATTATATAATGTTTCATAAGTATAAAAGAAGATAGAAAGGAGAACACAGGCTTATAGTTTGTTGTGTATTTTTGATGAACTGCCTAAATATAATTAATTAACTATAAAGCAAAGTCTCACTTAAAACTTTAAAACTAGTCTTCTACTCTGACACCATTTTCTCTTTGGAAAAGATATATTGTGCATCCTAAAAGTATCTGCCTGTGATTCTAGAAAAATGGGTATTGATATCACAAAGGCAGACATCTTCTAGTTTCTTATTTCTGCTGCACTGTTAAGCTGGAGCTATTCTGGAAGAAGGCACCTATTCCCCCACAGTTCCATGATCATATTTCTTAAATTTTGCTGCTCATCCCGCTGTTTCCTTGGTCAATTATCAGGTGTAAAATCAAGCCCAGTCTCCTCCATAGAAGCTCTAGCTCAAGCCTCAAAGGGAAAGCATTATACTGTTATTACAAATATTGATCCCCACATTCTTCCGTCAGAAGCTTTCTGCATTCCAAATGCTTGTAATGATTTCTGGCAAACAAAGAGGACGGAAATCATCAATTACTGGGCTGCATGCACGCCTTCCCCCCCGCCCCCCCCAGTGCTGCTGCCCACACATACAGACTTACCATGAGCATCTCCATCCTCCGCCATAGCATTGATTTTCTTGTTGTCCAGGATTTGAACATGCTTCCCACTGGTCCGACTGTACAGCTGATAGGTCCGGACGAGTCTCCGGCTTAATTGGTCGGTCACCAGGCTCTGCTCCCTCACATGCTGTGTAAAATTAGGTGGGGACTGAACAGTTACCTTTAGGAAATTAAAAAATATATAATGCACCATTATAATCTCTACTCCTCTGAGAAAGGCTATCTTGCTCCTGGTGTATTTGGTGTATTTGCACCACATGCTGGTGCAGTGCAGAGTCAAGATTCTTACGTGTTGATATAGTACAAACCAGCATTCTAGAAGTGACTGAAAAATTAACATGCTGCCCAGAAGCTTATCATTGGAAAATAAGCATGTGAGAGAGGAAATAAAGATGACTCTGAACCAGAATTGAGTACTAATATGGCTCTCCATTGGTTTCAAAGAAATATGTGTAGGTTTGTGAAGATTTAAACTACATTCTCAATCTGTTTGTGACATTTAAAATCGAAGAAGATTCAGCAACACAAACAAAAATAAAAATAAATGTGCCTCACCATTCATAACCATATCATGGAAGTCACACTAAATCCTGGACTGGCTTAAATACAACGATATGAAAACAGTGCATCCTGCTTGCCTGGAAATCATCTCAAGGCTTTCAATTCCCAGATTTGTTTCTATTACTTTGATATTGACTTTCCAGTTATTTCAACTGGTCTGTCTCAGAGATTTGTCCTGCAAGTCTCTGTGCCTTAGATCAGTGGGTGGGGATGGGGATGGGGGTAGCTATATTTTATCCCTTAAAGAGGGATCGGTTGTGTCAGCAGTCAAGGCAGTTCAGAATTGTCTTTCTCACTATATTTATGAGGCCCTTCCATGCAGAGAGGATTGCTGTGGGTTTCCCACCCACCCACCCGCTTTCAAAGTTAACGTGAGCCTGTTAGCTCTACGTTCAGCAATAGAACGATTTGAGCTCCAACTGCAACCACGCACTGTCTTTTCCACAGCCGAAATCTGGTTCTGCTCCTCTCCCAGGCTGTTCTTCTTCCACCCCCAATATGTCTCCAGTTCCTCTTTTAAGTCTGAAGGGTTTTAGTTTGCCCCTGACATTTATAAAGACGTATTCTGAGCAAATGTTGAGGAGATTTGTTCCTTTCAACTTCATGGGGTGGCAGTGCATGAAAAAAAACTCTCTCCTCACTGCCTCCCCACCCCCACCCACCTTCAGCCCCATATCAACTATTAAAGTTGTCCAAAAGAAATAGGGAAGCAACCCCTTCCTGAAATACAGAGTTTATGGAAGTCTTCCCTGATCATTTATCTCTCTTTTCCTTTGTGTGTGTTGTGTATGCATATGCAGACACAGAGATACATGGGTTTCCTATTGGCATTTCTTTCCATAATATCTCTAGATTGCAGTGCCTGCTCTAATGAGTAAACCATGTGGCCAACCATAACAATCTTTGATTTCCCTCTCATATCCCCAAATATTACAACACCATAAGCGTACACTCTGTTTACATTCAGTTCCACTGAATTCAGCTTGTTTACTCAGCTTTATAAAATTAGAGAATCATTGCAACTTTAATTCAGAATCCTACACCTGTTCTCTTTCTCTTGCAAGGGAATGTTTCTGCAAGCATTTGGCTTTAACTCTCTGGATTTGCAATCAATACTGCACCAAAAGGGTAATAAATTCCACAGTATCAGACTGTGTTGCTCCCTATGTTAATGAGGTTTCTAATTTCTAGGAAGCAAGCATATTGCTGAGGTCTTTTCTATTATTAATCTATATCTCTTAAGTATATTTTTTAAAAATCGTAATAACGGTAGGAATGTACTTTCTATTTAATCCTGGAAATTGGTTGGAGAAACAGTTTACTAAGTATTAAATGAATCAGCACCAATTTCCTACCCACGATTCTTCAATACTGTACACTTTAGAGGTTCAGTGTACCTCTACTCTTACTTTAATTCAATATACAGTCCCACATTTTGTATTTTATTCTCTGTTCCGTGCACTGAGTTGCTACTTAATCATAGGTGTTCCTTTTATGACGCCCTTTTTAAAAAAAAGTGAGGAAAGAGAAAAAAGCTTGGCTTTATCCAAATAATAAAGACTATCGCAGCTATTTAGAAAGGATTAAAACAATTCCTTACCTGTGCCTGCAAGCAGAAAGCAAACAAGTGCAGTAGCCTAGAATAATGGGAAGGGGGGGAGGAAAACAAGTAGATGGTGAGATGACTTTTCCCATTGAAATGGAGCAGAAATAAAGATGGAAAATCGAGGAAACTGGTTTTCGGGGAGGGGGAGGGAACTCGAAATCAATCAACGAGCGGCACGACTTCATACTTACAAATAGCTGAATATGGAAGAGAAGAGATTCATCCTGAGCGATTTTTACAGGGCGACTTGATTGGCTCCGGGCGCGGAGGCAGGCGCGGCGAGGTCGGGCTTTCGTGGTTTTCTTCGGCTTACGCTAACCGGCGGGGCTCCGGAGCGGGTCGGCTGGCGGGCGGTCTCGGCTTCCCTCTGCGCTCGCCCTTGCCCTTCCGAGGCGCTGCTCCGTCCGCAGTCGGTCTCCGCCGGGACGCACCGCCTCGTCCTCACGGCGAGGGATTCCCTCGGCCCTCCCGGCCCATCCCGTGGGAAAGTCCCGCGGCCGAGCCGCAGATTCAGCCTGAGCTTCGCCGGGCCGGCTCGACGCGCCCCAGGTCGCGGCGCGGGCTGTCAGAAGCCTCCGGGCCCAGCGGGGAGGACGAGCCCCGCTGACAGCTCCGCGCCAGGAGAGCCCGCGCTTCGAGGCCGGCGGCTGCGGCGCTCGGAACCGGAGGCAGGCGCTCGGCGGTGGGTGTGCGCTCCACTCGCGGAGCGCCCGAGGGGCAGTACGCACCGGCCCGGCCCTGGTCCCTCCTCTTGTGTGTTGCTCGCCAATGTGCCAGCCCCTTCTCATCTGTCCGGGGATGGCCCTAGACCCGCGTC
>JANHZU010007483.1:109751-120781 GCA_032468055.1 Acrochordus granulatus | reverse complement strand
CCAGCCGACAGCGGTCGAAAGCATCCCGCCAGCGAAGATGCGCTGGTTATGGGAGGCTCTGGCCTTCCCCCCTCCTTCGCTCAGCCTCGCAGCTTGGCCGGGAAGACCGTGAGAACGGGAGGCTGCTTACAAACGTCTCGCGTGTTTCTGGGTATGCCAGTTATTGCCTGGGTGCAGAAAGAGGCCACGGGCATGGGGCCCCTACCTTTCACACAAGCAGATTCTCTGTCTATCGCTGTAACACCTGCAGCCGCGGAAACAAGTTTGGGGGGGGGAGGCCGTTTCAAGCATGATTTCTGCTGCCGTGATTTCCCGCTGCAAAGTAGGTGAGAGCACCACAGGTTGATAAACCTGAGCGCTCCTTTCTGCGGAAATGTAGCACATCCATGTAATACCTGACAAGTGTGGCAGAGCATCTCTTTCTGTGGCCGGCTGGAGAAGTGGGCAGTAATCCAGCAGCTTGGGAGAGAAGGTGAGTAAAGAGGTAGACCAGGCTGCAGAGAAGTCCCCGCGAAAGTACCACGCGGCGTGCGCTTGGGCGGCGCTAGGGAAGCCCAGCAAACGCGCAGAACTTTCCTCCGGGGTTTCGCGATTACGTCTCGCAAACGGCCTTGAAAAGGCTAAATGGGAAGGGTCTGGACAAGGAATGCCAGAGCCAAACTTTTGATTGTCCAAAGAGCCACGGGGTATTTAACATTTTCTCCATTTATATCCAACGCTGCCAGAGAGATTCCTCAAAACAGCAGGTTCTCTTTAGCACTCAACCCTACACATAAAGCCGGGTAGCTAAATATATGAGCATACATGCCCACACCTTATGTGCCTAACTAACCATTGATGCTTTGTTATAAGTGAACATGTGCAGAGCAATATCAAATACCCACAAAAATCAGTAACGGCTTCCCCATCCTAGACTACACACACAGAGAGAGAAACCTGCTCTTCAGTCCTGGCACTTGGTTTTAATGGCGTGATACTGCCATATGACATCTGAAACCATTCAGTGCTTCCAAGCCAGGACAGACCATTTTCCACAAACAATCCCTAAGTCATAGAGGAAAAGAAGTAGGCAGGAGGCTGAGCTTCCACACAAGCTTGAACCCTCTTGCATTTCAGAAATTAACTACTTTGAAGATTAAGATACAAGAAGAATGATGAAACTGCTCCTCCTCCTTCAGAACAAGGAATCTTTTTTACAGGACAGAGAAAATAAAAGGTGGGGAGCAAGTGAAGCAAACTGAATTCCCTTGGCTCAAAAGGAGCTTGAAATTATCAATAACAAAATAATGTATTAGGTAGTGATTAGAAAAAAATAAAATAATTAAATTGAATTTTAGGACTGCATACACTTTCTAAATAATGCTAAGGCAGGATTTAAAAATGGAACAGAGCAAAACAAATTTTTGAACAAGCCATAGTGATTGGATTCTTACAACACACTAAGTCCAAAGCAAATAAACTTAATTATGGATTAGTATAATATGTGAATTGATACAATGTACAGTGAATTAAATTCATTATTGAAGATGCAAGTCGGTCTTTCAGTATTCCAATTATTGTGCAGAAATGGAAACTTCACAGGAAAAGATGTCCTCTGAAGATTAAGTGCTGGGAACAAATGATGGGAGAAATGTATTGTCTTCATTCACTGCTCTAGGCTTTCTGAAATTGTATGAGCCACAAGTTAACAGCTGAGGCACCCCAAAAGGTATGTGATTCAGAAGATTGTTCTCATTTTCTTAGATGACAAAGCAGAGAGAAGGGGGAATACCTTGCTCCCAATGCATAGTTGCCTTCCCAACATAATGATCTCTATCAGACATGCAGTTGGGAGCTCTGGGAGTTGTCATTCAACAAATTGAAGCTTACCAAATTGAAGACTACTTAAAGAAAGGGGGTGAGCAACCTGCAACTACAGCTCTCAGAGCCCCCTCTGGCCTTGACTGCTGAAAACTGCAAAATCTCCCTTTGTGCTCAAGAATGAGTAAGAAATAAATAAAAACAGTTTTTTAAGTCCCCAACATTAAAAAAAGAAAACATCCCAAACTTCCCTGTAAATTCAGCTTTGCCCACACCTGTAATGTGGTCCCTCCCAATTTGCAAATCTTACACACAAACTCCAATATTAAGCATGGCCTTTGGCCAGCCAAAGATTGCTTGCCCCTGCTCAAAATGAAACACAGCAAACGCCAAGTAAATACTGAAACTGTTCAAAGGAACGCAGGGAAAATATTTGTTATTATTTCACACTATTATATCCTATCTTCCCAAAACTATTGACCTACAATATGTGTTCCAAATATTGATCCAACAATAAAAACAAAGCAGTCTCAAAGAGCAGAGAGTTTATAGCATAGCTAAGTGACACAAACAAGTACATGTCAGAAGAAGTTTATGCGAATAAAAATGTTTGTTTACACTTAATCTGGTATCACCACAGCAATGCTCTCACCCCGAGGAGACTCTCTTTAGCTGATCTTTAGGTATCATAAATGAGATAGCATTATATAGGAACTCCTTCAACTATATTGATTCCAGTTTGTTTGCAGCAGAAGAATGGGACATCCTGTAGACACTTCCATTACTATTGTACAATAGCTCCTATCAATCTGAGGCCTGGCTATGCTGGCTCTGCAGGCTGAGGCTGATGGGATTTAGAATCCAAAAATATTTGACCATAGGTTCTCTTATCTTTTCTGCTTAAAACTTAAATCATTCATTAAGAATTACTCCCAAATATCGATGTAGTCAGTGCCTCTCCATTCTCCTGCCACATAACCATGCATATTACTTTGGAATACATATCATTTCATTGTGGGAAGAAATAACATATTTTTAAAATAAAAATATATAAGATGAGCATGTTTAACTATATACACTTACCTATCAAGGGTATAACATAAGAGAGAGGGAGAAAGGGAAGGAGAGCAGCAGCTGTCAGGATGCAGCCCAACATGCCTTTGCCAACTGACAGATCAGTCTGGGCCTGTTTGCCCATCTCCTGCAATTCTTTTGGAAACATCCTCCCCCTGCACCACATTAGGAACCTAAGCCCAGCCTTAGCTAGATCACAGCATCCAGGAACAACAGATCTCTCAGTATGAAGCAGATCCAGTTAGTTCCAAAATGATCACAGTAAGACTCTCACAAATCTAGATATTAAGCTGAGAAGAGAGACCCTGCATTCCTTCTCTCCCTCCTCCCTCCCAAATCTAGGAAAGCAACTGTGTTTTACTGAAATCTGATCCTCTTGTACCCAAACCACAGTTCTATCAACAAAAGGCACAAGCAGGAGGTTGTCTTATATTAGCTGCCTGATGGTTAGAAATAAGGATATTTGCCAGGAATCAGACTGACAAAGGCTATAGACAGTAGTAAGAGCATAATAACTGATATTTTTACAATTACTTTCTCCAGTCATCTTGTGAACCTCAGCACAGAACCATGTTATATCAGAAAACAGAAAAACTCATCACCTGTCGAAAGGACCATTCTGCAAACAGCATCTAAGAATCCACTCCATGGATATACACAGATAGTTTTATCTTCTGGAGCAGATGTTTTTGTTCTCCCATTGTAATTTTGTTTCTGGTAATGCCAGTGGTCAAGTGTTTTGGGGAAATGATTGTTCACATTCTGAAAATCAAATGGCTTGTCATGTTCAAAACTCACAGGTGACATCAGCTCCAGTTTCAGCCTGTGCTATATTGCAGGCCTCCAGCTCTAGAGGCCTCCCAGATGCTTTGAATGTTGCCTTCTATAGGCCTGTGGCAAATTAAGGATGACTGGAATTGGCATGGCTCTAGACTAGAGGAGGCTGGCTGGGTGCTTCCACCACTACCCCACCGCAGTAGTTGAAGCAAGGTGCTGGACTTGAATCATTATGCATAGAGCTGTGGAAATCTGGTTTTGTGGATTGAGACAGACCATGCAAGCTAACTACAGCAAGTGATAGACATTAAATGGATTAGACTAAAGAACAAGAGTTTCGGGAGAGGAAAAACATGCTACTAAACAAATAAATAAGCCACCAAACCTATTATCTTCCCTAAGTCTCCTTATCCGCTTACCCATCTTTTCTCACTCTACTTTTAAGGCTGGCTAAGCCAGATTTCGTGATGGGGAAGAAAACTGGTGGCATAAACACCTAGAAAACCATTAAAGTGTTCCAAAATAATAACTCCTCTTGTCTGCTGAAGCCAAGATCAAGCAAGGATATAGTTAGCTAGAGGGTTAGAAACAACAGAAGCAACACAATTTCTGTCTGAGAGGTAACTCTATCTGCTCAGTACGCTGATAAGGCCAGCAGTAACCACCTTGGTAACTTCACTAGGAACAGAGAAAAGTAAAGTAGCATGTAAAATACAGAACATTTTCTTCTGTGTACTTTGCATTGGCAAATATCTATGCCTTTTTCTTTATTGGAAAAACAAAAGTCATCTTAGATCTACTGTGTTTAGATTGCAGCATAACTCTTTGAAAGATCCATGGGGTCAATCTTCAACAGCCTACAGAAATCTTGTCACCCTAAACACCACGATAAGTTTGATAGCTTTTAAGGTCAGGGTAAGATTTCCTTACTATTTTCTCTTTACCCAAGTAACACTTTATAAACAGCTATCTCTCTTCAATGCAAATCAGGTTATCTCAATATTTGGTTACCCCAGCCAGCTGAATAAATGAGTAAAAACTGAATATGATTCTGAAAACACCTTTCACATTTTCTGTTCCAACGCCAAGACTTTGAAAATATGGATCTCAGATGCAAAAAAAAGGGGGGAGACTCCCTAAAAGTAGTATAATTCTAGCAGTTTGTATGTAAAGTATGAATATCTATTAAAGCTTTTATCTCTCCCCACTAAAAAAATAAAGAGAAAAGTATTTTTATTGAATTTAATTTAGAGCACTCTGACAAGCGGTAATAACTGAAACAGCTGTCTGCATCTGCCCCCTTTTCACATTGTACTTTTCTATCTACTGTATTCTCTCTCCAAGGACATCCATTACCACTTCAAGGGGCTACACTTCATGAGAACTCATTAGACCATTAAATATACCCCTTCATAACACTTTGTGAACTATGGGGGGTGGGTCAAAAAGTCAAGATGGCAGTCACAATCACGCACTTAAGTTCTGCCCCTATTTAACATGTGACATACTGTACGTAAAAGGGGCAAAGATTCAACTGCACAGTTTTGGCCACCGTCTTAACTTTTTTTTAACCCCCCCCCTCAATAGATGCCCCTGTTTAGTGACACCTTGAATTCTAACTAAAACTCCTAAAATGTAAATATTAATCAACTCCCAAGAGGAATATAGAGAAGCCACATAATTTTCTTTTTTAAAAATGTAACATTTCAGCCTTCTGTGTCCATTTACTATTAAGATGACAGTTAAATCAACTATTTCTTTAGAGAAAGGAGCAACAAGGAATCTGAGTGCTAATATTAACTGAAAATGAAAAAAAGAGATGTTAGAGTAGCTTCTCCAATATGTACTCTAGCCTTCTCAATCTAAGTGTTCGCCAGATGGCTTCAAAGCAATGGCTGTACTGGCTAGAACAATCTGGAAGTTGCTTTTCACGTGTTTGGAAGAGGCCTTTAGTAAGAAAAGTCTTCCTATGCAAGGGAATAGCCTTATGTGGCTCCATACTTCTGTATGAAGCTACTGTAAATAAACAGGGAGCAAGCACCCCACTCACTTGTACTGATGGTGTTACCTAGTTGAGTGATGAAATGTCTGCAAGTAAACAACCAAGCTCAGAGGGCCCCAAGGGTCCCTATGGCTTTATACTTCATACAGCAAGAAAGTATAGGTGGCATATCTGTGGAAGTTGTTCCAATGACTGAAAGAGGCCTGTATGGCACTCTTCTTCATCTTTCAAAAGCAGGTGTAAATCTTAACTTGTTGAAATAAATAAGCGTTGTATAGGTTCATTTGTTCTCATTCAGGTGCAGCATTTTAAAAGTTGTCTGGCTTAGTTGCTCTGTGTTATTTTACTTACTTTTGTATTGCAAAGACAGCCATATTGGGGAGACACAGAAGTATGTTTTCTTTTAGAGAAAATTAACTGGTGCTGTACCTTGGTCACTTTTTGTGTTGGGAGGACTTTTTTTCCCCTTAAAATCTCACATGTGGTCAAATTTTTTTGCTGGATATTTTATCATGTTTTGGAAGTCCTGCTTCTTTTTCAGGATTCTTTTTTTTCCTATTAGAAATTTTACCATTGGGAAGTGTAAGAACAGAAGTTTTTTTGATATGTATTGTATCCATTTACTTTTACTCACATTTAGAGAGTTCTTATGGGTGACTAGAATAGACAACATTTATACTGGACAAAGAAATTGACATTTATTCAATGTACAAGAAAAACATTGTGGAAACAAGTTATCAGAACCAGGAGCATTTTCTGCTGCTAAACAAAACTCTGTATGTATGTGTGAAAGAGAGCTATATAATCCTAAACAAAGCGTATCTGTCTCAGAGCATGGATTGTGGCTTGATTTCTTTCTCTGGTTAGGTATCAGTGTTTTCCACATATTGGTGATGGAATCAGCAATCACATTACAGTACATTGCCAGTAGAAGAAGAAATGTCACAGCAATGGTATATACAACAGACCATCTATCCAGTCTGAGTCTGCTTGTTCTGTGAAGGCATCTCAAGAGGAGCCCCTTAAGTTATTGCCTTGGCAAGAAATGAGAAGGGTATCGACTAGAAAGCAGTCCTTCTCGTGATAGTCCCTGCATGATGGAGCACTCTCTTCTGGCATTGAAAAAAATTCTGAACTCCTTCCCTTTTGCACAGGCATTTAATATTTAACATCATACATTTTATTGTGGGGTTTTAATTGAGACAATTGAAATGTCATTTTATATTGTTGTACAATGCCCAGAATTTTGGGACTGAGCATCATAGAATTTAATAAACAAATAGATATAGGTAGTCCTCATTTAACATTGTAGCAACAGAAGTCCAGCAGTCCCAGGTGCTGTCATTAAACAAGGACCACACAAATTATCAAGTGAGAATCACATGACTGCAACTTATGACTTCCTGTCAACTTTCCCATTGAGTTTCCTTGTGGGAAGTTGGCAGGGAAGTTACAAATTACAATCATGTATGGAGTCAGGTCATAATTACCATTTGTTCAGTGCCATCGTAACTTCAGTTGCTGAATAAGTGGCTATTATACAAGGACCACCTACTCTTCTGCTTAATTACAAGAAATTAAATGCTTAATCATTGGCGCTTCTAATCAGAAGTTAATTTCACTGAGTTCAATGGACTTTATTTCTCAGTAAGGCAGTATGAGATTAGAACTTTTGTTTTTAGGTGAGAAAAAAATTAATATGGTCCTGATGCAACTGGCTATCCAAAAAATAAAATACAGATAAGAAACCATAACCAATGGGCAGAAAAACATTGATGTACAAGAATATTAATGGACACATTTTGAATAAGAACCACCGTCCCCTCTCCTAAAGATATGCCAGGGATTCAAACCAGAGAAGAAACTTCATAAAGCCATTTCAGAAGTAGATGGCAAATGAACTCATAGGGATACACTAAGCATTGATAATTAAAATACTTGCAAGAAATGAAATGAGAAGTAGAAGATTTAAGTGAGGGTCACACAACAAAAACATGATAAATGTTTTTGTTACAATTCCACCTAATTACTGTGGCTATCACTTTGATTTCAGTCTTCGCCTGCTTACTTAGGAGTTAATTCCACTGAACTCAGGCAGAATTTATTGCTAAGTCAGGAATCATGGAATTCAACTATTCAACTGAGCTATGATTCATTCAATTCTTGGCACATCACCAAGTCATTCTTTCATCACTTGATAACTTCAAATCCAATTGATAAATCCAGGTCTGCCCTGATTTCAGAATGCTGGAAGGTAATGTAAATCCTGTTACTAATACAAATTGTTTCCTTGGTTTTCCAACACAGGTTGCCCATAACAAGAGAAGTCCTTAGCAGTATAGGAGGAGAAGAAGAGGAAGAAGATGATTCTCATTCATTTAAAGAATATGAAGAAAGGATAGCTGCGACCCCTGACGGGAGCAGCTGGAGGAAGAAGAAGACCTTTCCTGAGGACATGCAGATTGCAAGTGTTACCACTGATCAGGAGGCTGTGTCAGTGAATCAGTGAAAACTCAAGAGAAGGTTTCTCACATCACTCAGGGAGAGAAAAAGGGGGTGAAAAGAGAAAGAGACCATCTATCTTCCTATCATAGGTCAGGTGTTCACACTTGTACAGAATTTGGAAAGGCAAAGAGGATTCTTCTGTGGCTAAGATACCCTCTAGCTCTTCTACCTTACAAATAAATTATCGAACAAAGAGTGCTCCCACTGTGCTCCTGCCCAGGATGGAATGAGTGACAGCTGCTAATTCAGTATAAATGGCTGGTGATGGCTCAGGACTCTCCCTTCCTCCCCTCAGAAGGCCTTATCTTATCAAGGCCCGTAATTACAACTGCTATTTTGTTTCCTCAAATCAGCAATCAGTGCTTTTTGCCACCAGGACAGCTCCTGTCAGCCTGAGCCATGAGTGACAGATTAAAGAGCTGGTGCCCTGCTTCTGTCCCCCACCTCTCTCTCCCTCTCTCTCTCACATACACACACACAACCGAAGAACAAAAGAAGGGCACAGCTTGCTTCAACTCTTCTTTGTTTTCTTCTACCCACAAATAAATGAGATTTACATTTTCATTTTGTCACTTTTATTTAAAAAGGAAAAGCATTTTGGACTGAAAGATTTTTTAAGTTTCAGATTCTACCCCTCAAGTTGTGCTTTGCTTAATAAAACATTGCCTCAGATTTTTTGAAGTTTGGAGGTAAATGTATCTCATCCTACTTGGACATCATTACAAAATTGTTGGATATCAAAGATGTTGAACATGCTGATAAGTAAACTTTAAGGAATCTGATTGCTGTTGATTGTGATATTTATTCCAGTTAGGATTGTTTCTAGCAATAAAACAAGATAGACCAAAGATGTGAATCTATGATATGAAATAGAGAACCAGTTTGGGGTAGTGGTTAAGATACCAGGCTAAACTATGAGTTTTAGTCCTGCCTTAGACATGAGGCCATTTGGACGGTCTCAGGCTAGTCATTCTGTCTTAGCTCTAGGGATTGAGGTAATGGCAAACCACTTCTGAAAATATTGCCAAGAAATAGGGTGCTGCCCAGGCAATCATCAGGAATCAACACTAACTTGAAGGTGCACATATACACACATACGTAATGTCCAAGGAAATGCAAAAGGTGTCCCTTTTTCAACAAACTTAAGGTCAGGAGGGTAAAAAACTGTGTTGCTATGGGGACATTAAAAAAAATTAATTGGTCCATTCATCCAATGACAATTTTTTTAATGTAGTCCCCAGTGGACCCAGACATGCACAGGGATAAATTACCTGCACTCAGTCAATCATATTGTAGGAAGTGCCAGCCAAGTGACTGTTTTGCTTAGCTAGTTGTCCAACAAAAAGAGCAGCTGAAAACCAAATCTCTCTGTTACAAAATGCACTGTCAAAACCTGCTAGCAAAGGACATACCTCCCACTGTGATCACACAGTGCCTATCTGTCTCACTGACAACAGAAATGGACTACCAAGGCCATGCAGCCTTGCCAATACTCTCCAGGTCCAAGAACTAATGGGATATTAGCCAGGTCCTGGAGAAAGTGATGAAGTTCTAGAATCTCCAAAATATTCACTACCAAGTATGATTGTGTGCTGGCAGAATCACTGAAATTTGACTAAATGAGTGGTTGACTGGATTGTAGGAACAGGAAATTAGAGATTTTGGCAGACTATAAAGTCTAAAAGTAGTCCTGATAAGACAAAAACTCTCTTATCAATGGGGCTTGCAATTATAACCAATTCTGATATGCTTCTGCGCCATATATGGACAAATGAGAATTCAAGGCAGCAAATGTCCCTTCCTCCTACCTCCCAATTCCTTAGATCCCATTGTAGCAGCAGGTGAAATAATATGCTACAAAAAGAGTGGGTTTTTGTTTGCCTGGTTGTGCTGCCATATTGACTTTTTGTCCCTGTGGACACCTATGTAAGTAAAGGAGCCCAAATGAAGGAAGGTTAATAAGGTACATAAATACAGGAATATGCCAAGATGAGGAGGTTGAACTATTGTCCTATTGTTATATAATCAGGGAACACTGGCTGGCTGTTCTTTGCGCTCAGTCATTGCCACATATAGACAAAATATTAAAATGCAGAGACAACACACTGACAAGAAAGATATATCTTATCAAGATGATTATTTTCCCAATTGTAACCTGTGGCTTTGAAAGTTGGGCCTTCAGAAACACTGAATAAAGAAAAATGGATGCCTGTGAAATGTAGTGCTGGAGAACATGGTTGAGAATACCTTGAACTTTAAAAACAACAAATAATTTAACATTAAAAATAATAAAACCAGATGGCTCACTGAAAGAACAGATAATGAAGCTAAAATTATCTCAATATTAAAATTAATTTAAAAATATTTGGGATGAAGGAAGACAAGAGTCACTACAGAAGACCCCAACTCTTGAGAAAAAAATTAATATAAAAAGAAGCTGACCCAAGACAAGGTAGCTAGCTATATCACTGATAACATAAGCACGAGCTTATAAAAACTAAAAGAAGCAATTAATGGAAGACAGTCCTGGATAAATTATGATCATACTGGAGCTCATGAAGAGTCAAAAGCAACTGAATGATTAAAGAATGACAAATTCCCAGAAAGGCAATTGGTTAATTGTTTCATATGTACAAAAGATTCACAAATATATGACTGTGTCCACACATCCTGATGCTCAAGAGATCTAACCCCTAACCTACGTAAGCCGCCAAGAGGCTCTGGAAATTGGCAGCATACAAATATGATTAATAAATAAATAAATAATGAACTGGATTGAGGTGTGCTGGGAGATTGAAAGACTGTATGGAAAAACCAGCCTCAAATATATATTATTTTAAATAATAAAATATAATAAATATATATAATAAAT
>JANHZU010007483.1:92390-104964 GCA_032468055.1 Acrochordus granulatus | reverse complement strand
GAAGGAAGGAAGGAAGGAAGGAAGGAAGGAAGGAAGGAAGGAAGGAAGGAAGGAAGGAAGGAAGGAAGGAAGATTAATGGTACTATAAACGAGATTTAGCTAAATTTTCTATCCTGACTTTATTTCTTTTGCTTCTCATTTCTTACTTTTTCTGTTCTTTTCATAATATTACATACTCAAAAGGAAGTAGCATGATGTGTTTGTACATATATGTTTATATTAAAGAGAAGGAAGATTTACTGCCTCATATATAAATATTACCTTGACTGGCTTCACTAACTTTGATTTGGGTGGCTGTGAAGTATCAGTTGGGCAGCAAGAAACCTAGGTGGCCTTGGCCTACCTAATTCCTGAGGGCAAATCTGAGAACTGATATCCAGAGATAAATCTCTCTGATGATGGTTGACCATCTTGGCATTGCACCACAGCTATGTTTTCTCCCACCTTTCCCCCTCTGCCTGTCTCTCCCTTAATAAACCAAAATGTGAGACAACTGGAGATCAAGGTAGATATATACAGTACCTTAGGCAAGGAAGTACTGGGCAAATGATGGCATTGGGTCAACAAAAACAACAATCTCAGAGTTCACAGCACAGGCAGTGATCTCTCCCACCACCTCTACAAAGAGAGAGCCATATTAATGGAGCACTTTAGTAACAGCACAACTTTGACATGGCTGGGTGACTCCTAGTAGCCGCAGGCAAGACTGTAAGACCAATTAACATTGCCTCTCTCCCAGGCTCAGAGTGTTCCCTCCCCAGCCTTCTAGGGAATGCTCCATGGGAATGACTTTGTTGTTGGTACCCAGAGCACAAACATGGCCTCAGGGCAGCAGCAGCCATCCATGGGAGCAAGTCTTCATTTACCTGCTTTGATAATTAGGAGGAAAACGCACAATAGCCAGCATTTTCAGAGAAGGGGATCACCCCTGGAAATGGCAGGACTCTTGTGCTGGCTTTCTTCATTCTGCTTCTATACTGGATTCCAGAACAAGGGACTGATTCAAGGGATTGATTCTGGGCACTGATGGCTGAGATTTCCAGAACAAGTAGCCACTATCCTTCCAGGGCAGGATGGAGCATTACTAAACAATATTATTTCCTAATATTCATTCCCAAAATAATGCAATGATTCCTGCACACTTACTTGAAGTGAACCATGCATAAGCATTATGCGCAAGAGGTGCAATATCACATTTTTTTTTATTTGCTCCAGGCATGACTTTTGCATGCAGTCTACAGCAGCATTGTTCTGCAGAGGCAGCTTCCCATAACGGCCAATGTGGAAGTTGCAAAGAGGAAGTAAGAAAAGCTGTGTTGACCCTGCAGTTATTTTGGCTCTGCTGAATTCACAATGGAGAATTTACATGTAAGAGAATTGGAAAATACTTCTAATTCTTACATGGCTGGAATAAAGAGACCTGAACAGACAAAATCATTAAGATTCTGTAGTAGCAGCCTGATGAGAAAGCTCCAAGAATTGGACATGAGCCCATTGCAGGAACTTAGATCCTTCAAGTATCTTATCACGCTGACCTTTGACACCAGTCCAACATTTAAGATTAAATGCTAGTCAAATAGCAGCAGTCTTCATGCAAGTCATGACTATTTGGGACAGAGGGGTCAAAAATGTGCAGCTGTTATAATAATGCATTAAAAAAACTTTGAATAATACAGGATTATGGTCTGATTCTTAGAATGTAATTCCCAAATTACTAGGGTTGTGCATACTTCAAAAATTATTCAAAAGAAGTGTTTATTTATAAACTGTTTTTATTATTTTATAAACAGTTCAAGGGGCGAACATATTTAACACACCTTCCTCCTCCTAATTTCTCTACAACAGCAACCCTGTGAGGTGGGTTGATCTGAGAGAGAATGACTGGCCCAAGGTCATCCAGGTGGCTTTCATAGCTAAGGCAGGATTAGAACCTATGACCTCCCAGATGCTAGTCTGTTACCTTAACCACTGAACAACTCTTTGTTAGTAATTAAAGCAATCCATCTTTTTTTCAGCAGAGAGATGCCACATTTGTGCAATATCTGAAGCACTTCTCCAGTTCATTGTTGAAGTGTGTGCAGCCTTAAAGATTCACTTTCACTAGACCAGTTTTCAGCTGGAAAACTTTTCTCGCTTTTTATTGATGTGAATAGCTCCATTAACTCATGAATTGCAGCAGTAATTCCTCCGAAAGCATCTTCATTACCTGTCCTCTGTAGGGGCTAATTTCATGAGGAAGATATCCAATCATTATTCTACCCATATCTTTGCAGTTTCTTCCCTAGTTTCTTTTTAAGCCACTATTTTTGGGCACCTCCACTCAACTACTGACTTTGTCCTGATGGCATTTAGGAGACAATCCCTGATCAGCACTGTCCACAGAAAGGGACCTACTATATGTTTACAGACACAATTTTTAAAATGCTTCCTGTTTTCACTAGATATGTTGAAACTGAGGCTGGATTGCCATCTGTCAAAGGGGCCTTAATTTGGATTACACAGTGATTAGGGGTTGGATGAACTCTTTCTTGCTTTTCAATCCTGTTCATTTTCTTTTTGGGCTGAAGTATTTAGGCATCTCTGCATATGTAGGAGTTCTTGTTTCACTAGGTGTATGAAGTCTGCAAATCCTTTCTCTCTGAGCCATAAGGCATATGAATACTATGATATTGATATATATATGATTTGGGTACCCCTTTGGGGGAAGCTGGCTGGCAGTGACGGGAGCAGCAAGTCGGTACTGGACTTGCCTGTCTCGGGGGTGGAGCAGGAGCTGCGGAGGATGCCCCAGATGTGAACATTGCCGGCCAGCCGAGGAGGGCAGGATTTAAAAATGTATAAATGTCTATATAATGCTTGTAAGCCACCAAGAGTCTCTGGAGATTGGCGGCATAGAAATGTAAGGATAAATAAATATGAGCATGAAAAAAATATGAAAGTGAGCTTTTACATTATGTTCATAGAACTGTAGACTGAACCAGCTGCTGAATAGCTAAGGATCTCCAAGACTGGACAGGGACCAGAGTTATTATATAATTATACAGGGAGGGGAAATAATGGAATTTTTAGATTTCATTCATGCCTCCACCATCTCTTCTACCTCTAGAATAGTTAAAGTATACAATAGCAATATAAAAAGTGAATATGAAGACAACTTAACAAAAAAATCATTCTGGAACTGGGTAGGAAGCACTTTGCATCATAATTATTTTAAGCTAATCTAATGGCCATTTCACAGAATTGAAGTTTTGCTTAGAGGCAGTAGTCTTCAGAGTGACAATGGTTGATATGTTCAAGTCATCAAATGTAGGAGAGAAAGGTTCAGACAAATGTCACCATGAGGAAACTGTAAATTGAAACCTGTTTGTGTATTTAATAAGAAGCCCTAAACAAACTCTTATCACATAGCCTTCAGGGCTCCTGCCGCTGAACATACAAGTTAGCAAAACTCTGGAGCATCACTCTAGACATCCTAGCCTGCAGGTGATGCTGCTTCTCATTGTCCATCCAAATCACTGAGGTTGCATCTGTTTCCTTATGTTAAAGCCTGGAAATTGCTGGGTTGGGATAATGGGCAAAAATATATAAAAAATTAATTTGTGCGTATGTGTTTTTTATAAGAGCTTGTAAGAATTATCTTTATAACTAAGATGCCAAAAACATGAGATTAAAAAGAAAATGGAATGTGAGAGAAAACACAACCATTTCTATTGAAAATGTAAATCAATTTTAGTTAAAGCTGGCTGGCTAATCCTGTTTTGTTTTTAACTGAAGGGAAAGTGAAACGTACAAGATAGTATCCATACTATTTTTCTTAATGGGAAGCTTGTTCATGCAGATGCTTTTGGTCTGGTGGGCCATCTCTCCTGACTTCCTTAAAACTTAGATATAAGTCAGATCTCTAAAGGAGGTATGAATTGTCACTTGGTGAGAAGGTGCCTTTGGTTTCATGTTATAATTTGGCTCCAAATCTTCTATATGACCAAAGCAAAAATTGTACAAGAGCTGAAAGGTGCTTTTTATGGCTTTACACTTTTCAAATCATCATTAAATGGGCATCGTAAGTAAAATTAGTATGTCAGACAAAAACTTTTTAAAGCATTTTCAGACAGAAATAAAGCCGACATGTGGGATGTGTGGGCCTTTGAGTCTGTACCAACTACCTGGACTAGTCTCTGTAGTTTTTTTGGCAAAGTTTTTCAGAAATTGTTTGCCATTGTCTCTTTCCTGGGGATAAGAGTGACTGGCCCAAAGTCATCAGCTAGGTATCTAAGGCAGATTTAGAACTCAGTCTCCCATTTTCTCACCTGATGACTTAACCGCTACACCAAACTGGTTTCAAAGACTGAGAAACTAAAATATTATGTTAAAGTTAGGTGATAGTATACAGCTGAGTTCTGAGGCCATTTTAAAATGATGTTAACTGTGGAAAATAATAGCCTGTTAATTGAGCTTTCTTTTTACATTCACTTTTCTCCTTTAGTGCCCAACAGTGCATATTTTTTTCCAACAGCACATTCGTTTCTCCAACCCTCATTAATTATCAATCCCTTTCTCTCGTCATAGTAGTACCATACTTCACACATGGGAAGTAAATTAAACTCAATCAATACTATCAGAAAGAATCTTATGATACTCCAGAGACATTCCTTGCTTATAGGAACATAACCTGTAAGGGATTGACCAATTTTTATCATCTTGTTTAAATTCACAAATTGAGAACTAAAGCAGGACATGCTCATTCAATGCTCAATGTCATAGTCATTATATTTACTGAAGGCCATACATTTGTTACTATCTTTTCTTTTAAAATAAGATTTTAGAATCTTCACACACTTTATATCTCTTTTTTCAGGATAGTAATTTCACCTTCTTTTAATATTTCATTCATTCACTATGATATATCTATATTCTTTAAAATGTGGATGCAATCTCAGCAATATTTCTTTATAAATCAGGAGGTAAAAATCTCTTTCTCAAGTCTATTTAAAACCTGGGATTACATTATCTTTTTGGGCTGTGACATTTATGCTAGGAGCACTTGTAGAACTCCACATTTATTTGGAGAAAAATAAAGTTTCTGTTTGCTTTCATAGTTCTAGTAAATGGAATAGAACCAAATATACCCATGTGTATATCTGTCCTTCCTTGGGAAAAATAAATTAACAGCTTTTCTTGGAAAGGTTTGCCAAAAGAAATTTGTGGCACTAAGATCTCCACTTCCTAGACAATCCTCTTTGTTTGTACAAGGTATTTAAGTCTACGCTGATAGCATCATCTCTAGAGAAAAACTCATTGCCCCAGCTTGACCCCCTAATCCTATTCTTTCCCTTAAACACGGTCTGTGTAAGTAATCTGTCATATGCACATACAGTACACATACTCCTGATGACAATCTCAGTATGGATGTTTGAATCTGCAAAGATGAAATATTAACTTGAGGTACTTAAGGATTGGTTGATGAAAAAGAGTTCATATAGTCATGACAGTTGATACATCAAGAAATTTGCAACACTGGAATCCAGCTTCACCAATTTCATACATGAAAAGCTTTGAATAGTTACTTCTCTGCTCCAAGGATTTATCAAACACAAAACGATGACTGCTATGGAGAATGTGGTTAAACTGATCAAAACCCTGACTAGCATTTGAAAACAGGTGGGATTTTGGATGGTATAATTTACCAATTTCCACTTTGCATCTTCTTTCTCCTCAAATTCCTGAGCAACTTCATCAGCACAGAAACATTTCCAGCCCCCTGGAAAGTGGTAAAGTGTCCACAGTAAAGCTATGTAAGTTTGATGGGGATGAAACAGGAGAGTTGCCTTCCCAAAAGTAATGGGAATTATTAGGACAGAAATTAAAACTGATTTTACTCCCTTAACGCTGAAATAAAACGGATAAAACTGATTTTAAAACTGATTGAACCCTTACAGCTGAAATAAAAATTAAATAAAGCATGATCTTCATCCAATCATGTAGTAATAATTTCCCATTCTATTGCATAAAAATCATAATTGGGGAAAGTCTCTGGGAGCCTCACTAAGAGACTAAAGAAAACATATGTAGTCCTGAGGCCTCAGTTTACCTCAGGCCTACACCAAGGCTACATCTTTAAAAATATTGATAAGGATAAAGTTCTTTTGAGGAAAAAATACACCATAGAAATTTTGTCTATGAATATTCTAAAGCTTCTCAACAAAAAGAAATGTACATTATTTCTTGATCGTTCTTTTTCATTTTTAGGTGGATTGAAAAAGCCTTCCAGATAGAAGGCAAAACATCTCCAATAACATCTTGTAATTAATGTCCAGTTACCTTTTTTAAAAAACTGCAATTTTTTTTGCAATTTTTACTATATAGAAAGTTTCCAATTTTAGAACAGTATATACTGGAAAGATGGACAGAAAATGAAAGCAAGACCTATATTTACCCTGGTCTTGCATAAAGTATTCCCAGTGAAGTAAATGGAGTAAAGCTTGAGTAGAGTGGAAGAGGAGGAAGAACAATTGAAGGAGGGTAGGACAGATTATGTGAGAAGGTAAAAGCAGCTGGTTCTGCAATAAGGAGTGATATAATGAATTCCTCCTGCCTGTAAACAAATTATCTCAGTTCTCTAATTAGAACAATTTATTCAATTTAGAATTTCACAAAATTAAAAATGACTTAAGATGTCATGCAAACGGATTCAAAATACCACAGGAAAACAAAGGAAACAAAGGCAGTAATAGGACAGCTTGGGAAATGCACAGAAAAAGTAATCTCCAACAACTATTCAGGTACCATAGGATCACATACGACTCTTCTTTTAATGTAGTTGTAATCTCTTGACCATTATTTATGCATCATCAAGCCAACATCAACCGTCAACAACCATATAGCTAGATTTTCTCCATGATAGTCCAATTTCTAACCTGATCCTTCAGGTCTTCCAAAAGCATACCCATTACCGTTGCAAATGTACCCATCTACCTCACTTCTAGCTATTACATTTCTTGTTCCTTCCACTTTTTCCACCATTAGAGCCTTTTCCAGATAGCTACATCTTCATGTGATGTCTCAACAGTAGGATAATTTGTGTCTGGTCATTTATGCCTCAAGTGAGAACTCTGGGTTGATTTGTTTGATGGTCCATTTCTTTGTTTTCTTGTTGTTCATGACATTCTCAGGAGTTTTCTCTAACACTCAGATCCAGAAAACAGTATAAGTAACTGTATTTTATCAATAGTCTTTAAAGGACAGGAAACTCAATATTATTGAAAATAATTTATGGGAAAGGGTGTGTATT
Source organism: Acrochordus granulatus (assembly GCA_032468055.1). NCBI lineage: Eukaryota > Metazoa > Chordata > Lepidosauria > Squamata > Acrochordidae > Acrochordus > Acrochordus granulatus. The sequence continues at coordinate 97,676 of JANHZU010007483.1, read as the reverse complement.
CATGAGGCTATTCTCTAATTTTATCTAGGAATCTGGTGAGAGAAAATACATTGACAGTCCCATATATTCAGACGGACAGATATGCACTACATGGTGCTTTGGAACTGAAGCACCATAAGCAGCTTTTAAACAGTTTCAAATGTGTTGGGAAACAGTCAGTTAATGGGATGGATGTTCAAAGTAATGCAACCTATACATTTAGACAAGTAAGTAATATAGATTTCTCCAAGAATCTCTTAAGATGATGTGCAGGTAACTTTACTGCAGATTTCATTTTTTTTCACACATCCTGAACTCCATTCAAGATCTTTGAAGAATGGGTAAAACTAAACCTTTTAATGTCCCTAGAAAGAAACAGATTTTAAGGATATCTTTGCTGATAAGGCCGCCATCCTGTGGCTGCATGAAGAATCTGCTGTTTCTTGAAGAGCTATTTAAAACTGAGTATTCTTTTGCTTGCAGAAGAAATTCCCATGTTTTCAGGAAATTTATTCTGCTATCCCACTCCCCAAATTACAAAATTTGGAAATTGGGAAATTTATTCTGCTATCCCACTCCCCGAATCACAAATTCTTCTTATCCTACTGCCTCGTAAAAAGGCCCTTATTCAATGAATAGAAGTATATGCAGAACAGGAAACATGAAAAAAAGATGCCTTAATACCTAGAGATGAAAAATAGGCCTGGAGTTGTACCATTCAACATATTTGAACCCACCTTCCCCATTCTGGTACTAAGAATTCTGACAGCTGTTGTCCCACTTATCTAGAAAAAAAAAACTTGAGGAGGCTGGTTTGGAGTTTGTCCTGGTAACTGGTGTACGCAAACTCCACTGATTCTAATCTTCTTGGTAAGATTTCCAACAACAAACTATCAGCATCATCCATCTATATATCTAACCTCATTTTTTCCAAAAGATTTTTTTGTCCTAGAAACACTATATTAAATATGTCAGGTTTCTGAGGATATTTACAACTAGAACCACAAAACACTACAACTGATCACCCAGAATACCAAAGAAACTGCTCACAATCTCTGCACACTATCATCTATCTATAAATCTGACCTTTTTTTGACCTAGAAACACTATTATATCTGTCAGGTTTTTGAGGATATTTACAACTAGAACAAACCACAAAACACTACATCTGATCACCCAAAATACCAAAGAAAGTGCTCACAGTCTGCACATTATTATTTGAAGTATCCACACCAAGTCTTGAGTAAATGAAGTTAAAAGTGGATTATTTCCCAAGCTCATACTTCTTTTGCAATCTCTTTCTTGGGCAAATATTCAATAGATGGTTGAATATTTGATTACATCTTGCTCTATCTGTATGCATTGGATTAAAACTCCTATTTTCCCTCAACCAACACAATCTGTGCTGGCTGGAGATGAAGCAAACTGGTAGTTCAACAGAAGCCACAAGTTGGAGATAGTCAAAGTAAAGGAACTCTAGCCAAGAACCAGTAAAATGTGTCTCAGATCTGGAATCAGATGTAATCACTGGGATGATTAAATCAGAGGGATTAAATAGATCTATTGCCCAAAAATTACAGTGCTGCTGCTGTGTTTATGTATATGTGTGTACCTACATGCCCCATCCATATGCACACCCAAAAGGAGATAGAATTTGATATCGAAGCAGTTGTTACCTTCACCAAAAATAGGAGGGCCAATAAATTTCACAAATAGGGTGTAATTTAATTTTAGGGATATTAAGAATTCAAAGAATTCTTTTTTTCTTGATTGCCCTAATTTAAAAACTCCAAATAATTTTTTAAAGTGTGCAAATTAGCCATGCTGGTCCATTCCTTAAGGCCACTTGACATTTTTCTCTACCAGCAGGAGATGCAGACATTCTGGAAGTTGCAATTCCTTCTGTTAAGTAGATTCACAGTCATTCTAGAAAGGACTTTAACTTCGTAATGTCTTTGCTGGCTAGCTGATAGAAAGTCTCTGACAGAAGGGCTACCATAATGATTATGGGAACCTTTGTGTGTTTCATCAGAAAGGAGGCAATACAAGACCCAGGAAGATGATGCAGATTACTGAATAAGTTGCTGCAGCATCAGGAAACCAAAAGATAAGCAAGCAGGAGGCTTGAGAAGTGGCCTGGAGAAAAGAAAAAAACAATATTGCAACCAAGAAAGCAACAAGAACACGTCCTGAAAGGAAAGGAGCTGGAATGAATACAGCAGCACCTAAGCAATAAGCCACACATTTTGGTAGAGCCTATTTTTGGTAAAAGCTGGATTCAACACACAACTGTGTGCATTCCTTAAAGGGCTGGAAGAGAAAAGTAGCATATGAGGCTTGGCACACAAAACTAAAGCAAAGCACTGGAGTGCTATCTAAATAAGCCAATAAATTAATAAGAATAAACCTGGAGATTAGGAAATTGAATAGGAAAGCATACGAGTAGCAAATAATTTGGATCAAAACTAAAGTTTTATCTTTGTAATTGTTGAGCAGTGAATAAATCATAGCAAGACTGGAACAATCCTCCTTGTGTCAGCACCATACAAAATAAAATTATGACAGTGACCATAGCTGTGACCCCTTTTAGAAAATGTTAAAAAATTTCATTAAACTTGTTATATATTTCAGGGAAGGAATGAAATAAAATGATAAAGTAACATTTCTTCATTTTGCATTTTTTAACACTTAACATCTTTCAAAGAAAAAAAACAGCACACGTATTACAAACGTGTTTATTAAAAAAAACAGGACACCATTAACAAAGGGAAAACATACAGGCAGCATTCTCAGTTAAGATTGTTAACCCTTAATTCTCAAAGGGCAAAAACCTGTTTCCCTCCAGCTGGTACTGAATTATAAAATTGTAGTAAACCCCACCTGGCTATAGGTGAGCAACATTTGAGATTATTTTATTTTATGAAATAATTTTATTTTATGAAGATAAATAAAAAATGCATCTTTTTTCCTCAAAAAGTGAATCCAGGAAATATCTGCAGTAAATTTAAGCTATTGCAGAGAATATGGCTTATATTAAAAAAACAGGAGCCACATAAGGTTTGCAAAATGGGAGTCAGTAGCTTTCCCTGAGAAGTAGATAATGTCTACTAAAAATGTAACCTTAAAACAGCTATAAAAACACATTTGGAAAAGAACAGACTTTGCTTTTTACTTGGGAAAAATAAATACTATCAGGAGCAAAAGGCTTATAATTGGATACTTTTCTTAGTATCAAAAAACTTATTAGGAAGTATCACAGTATTAATTTTTCTCGGGAGTGGTACTTACATGCTTGTAATTTTCCAGCAATTGTTTTTTTCCACAGAATAAGCAGCACCTATTATTTCTAACAATCACCAGATTCAGTGAGCTTTTCAATTCAGCTCCAGTTGCATTTCAATAAAATAAAATCTGTAGTAACTGTCACAAACAAAAATCTCACTTTAGCATAGACATCCGGAATACGGACACTCATTTTTAGTTCCACAAGTAACCACATCTAGATGATATCACTCCTCATACCTTGAGGGGAAGCAGAGATCCCAGATCAATTTCATTAGACTGCTGCCACAATTGCCAGTTTTTCAAGATCAGCATATATGTGAAAGGAGAGCTGCACATCTGGAGGATCCCTACAATGGTACTGCAGATAGTTACTCTCCTTGCCTATATGCTATAGAAAGTTATGTTCCACATTACATCATGCTAGACTATTTAGAATTTAAAATCAGAGATGGCGTTAAAAAGCAAAGAGACATATTATAGAATATTTCCTATTCAGAGCCTTTATCTGAAAAGGCTGTTTGACTTTAAAATGTCAGTACCATTGCTGTGAATGGAGAACTGCCTATGGTATTCTACAATAATATAACAAGCTTAACAAAAACAAGAATTGCATAACATTCTGCTCACGATCAGCATTCTCAGGCATCTGAAGAAGTACCTACAAAAAAGCTCAGCTACGATTTTTGTTTTTTCTTGGCTGGCTTGATAGGAGAAAGCTCTTCCTCCTGGTCAACAGATTCATCTTCCTCATCACTGAAGTCATCATCTGAGAGATCCTTTCTGTGAACTGAAAAATAAGTTGGCTTGTTTATACCATCTAGAGATTTCCTTAAGCCTCTATCTTTCCTGTTACCCATTAATTCCATTTCAAAAACAATGAAGTTTAAGTTGGCAGAGCACCTTATGTTTAGTAGTGTTCACAAATATCTTCAATGTTTTGCAATGCTCCAACCAGAACATGGGTAAAAATGCCAGTTAAGTTAGATATCAGTTCTCTCTCCCATGTAAATGACAATTAACCAGCCTATACTCCACATTAGGAAAAGCTCTAGAATCCTCAATGTTAGCTGGGGTAGCTGAGATACTTAACCTAGATTTATGGTTTTTCTATTCCAGAAAGAACTACTTTTTTCTCAATGCTTAATTACTATGGCATGCTCATTGTATCCAATAGCTTCTTCAATCCCATTCCCAGGTTCTTACAGATTTGATGTTGTCCTGCAAGATGAACAGGGCCAGATCCTGAACGCAGACGAAAAGTCACTGGGGGTTGGAACTCAAAATTATTTAAACATAACTGTGAAAAAAAGGAGAAAGGGCAATTGTAAAACAAGATGAGTATCTTTAGTTCTCATTCGGTTCCACAGGTTTTGAGGCTTATTCAGAAGTTTTGTTGCATCTGTAGCTTTTTTTTGTCTGAGCCATATTACATTCTAAATTTATAAATGTTACTCTTGTTAATACCTTGTTTAACCTGCGGGCCAGGGTTGGTTCAGGGCTGACCCCAGGGTGTGAGCTGGGGCCAGCTGGGTGGCTGATTTGACTGCTGCCCTTGCCCAGAGTGAGAGCTGGGCAAGGGGTGTGTGGGTGTCCTTCCTCTAGTCTTTGATGTGAGAGTTGGTCTAGGGGGAGGGCAGTGTGTGGTTGGGAGATGATTTGAGGCAGGGCCCTCGTGCTGAGAGCTTGCTATAGCGCTGGGGCCCTCTGCCATTGTCCCTCCCTGGTTGTCTGGGAGTGTTTTAGTTTGTTTGTTGGGGGGGACTGTAGAGCCCATGCCAGGGAAAAAGGGAGGTATTGGGTGGAGGGTATTTCTGGTTTCGGGGATTCTAGGGCAGATTATATCCAGGTGGTTACGGGTAGAGGGTGCTACGGGAGCAGGAGGGCAGGCTATTACAGAAGACGCCACCGATGGTTAGTATCAGTGGCGTGTTCTGGCCCTCCTCGTTCACGCCCAGACCCTGGCCAGCATGCCCTTGGCAGCCCTGGGGTCCGGCTGCTGCTGCTGAATGCCAGGTCAGTTAA
>JANHZU010007483.1:73948-88743 GCA_032468055.1 Acrochordus granulatus | reverse complement strand
GATTGGATTTTTTAAGTAGAAGACGTTTCACCTTTAATCCAAAAGGCTTTCTCAATTCTGAATTGAACTGGTAAGAGTGCTCTCTTGATTGTTTTACTATTTTTCTCTTCCTTTTTCCCTTTTCAAGAAGAGGAAAAAAGCAAGTAAATAAGATTCCGAAACTGAACTGTGCAAGTACCGAAAGGAAAAAAAAATCCGGGCGGTCCTGTTACGGGAGTCTTTTCTAAGCTGAGCGCCTTCGCGTTGGGACCCCTAACTGAAATCCAAAGCCGTTTAAAAGAAAGGCGATATAAGGGCTGTAGCTGACGGAAGTTGTCCTTTCCTAGTCTTTACCGCTGAACGCTATGAAAACTTCATGTACGTCCTACTGGGGGGAGTATGAGCAGTTCTCCCCTGGTCAGAAGGAATGTGAGAAAACTTGATGCATATGCCAAGAAAAGGTCATTAAAAAAGGGTTCCACAGATCCAGATGCCAAAATCAGAATTGAGAAGCAAAAGAGGAACTATCCTGTCAAAATCATCCCTAAAGTCACATAGATCATGAAAAACAGCAACCAAAAATATGTAGGCCTTGTCTAAAATAAATATTCATCACTCCACCAGAGAAGATGGTAAAAATGGGATTCATGGGAAAGTAACAAGTTGGAAGTGATTCTTTATTAAGAACGTTGATGTTTGTCTTAGATTTACCAAACAGCACCAAGATGACCCTCCAGATTTCTGGATGGATATGAATCAAAAGTGGAAATTTGGAGGATAAATGATGTTGGCCTAAGCCGTCAACCAAGAATCTCCTACCAACTATCAAGCATGAAAGTATTAATACTCTGTGCCTGAACAACTTGTCCTCACTTAAGGAAGCGTGAATTCTGCTTTGTATTAGAGACTTCTACAGAAGAGCATGAGGCCATCTATCAGATGAAGTGAGACAGTAATTCCAAACATAACAAGTATATAGGAGAATGAAGAAAAATAAATTTAATGTTTAGAATGGTCAGTTTAGACCTCAACCCAATGAAAATGTGAAATGAACTGAAATTAACCATTATAAAAGTCTGAAATACTGTATTATTCAGTTGAAGCAATTTTCTATGGAGATTTGGGCCAGAATTTCTGTGAGAAATTTAGGTATTACGGACTGTCAGTTTGACATCTTTATTGGACAAGGTCTTGAAGCAGATTTTACATATAAAAACAGTTGCCTTTGAAGAGAGATTCAACAATTAACAAGAGCCAAGATGGGCTTGTCACAAACAAGTAATCTCATTTTTTGACAAAGTTACTACTGAGATTGGGAGTGCTGTGGCATAATATTGAATCCACAGGGTTCTCTGCTATCAACATTTCAAATGACCTAGATGAAGAGATTGTAGGAATAATCACCAACACTGCACACAATACAGAACTAGGAATGACTGCTTTATTTTTCATTTGTCATTCAGTGATTAAAATGCTCTGAAAATAAAGGGAAATGAAATGAGGAAATGTGCCTGAAAAAATAGTAGAGATGAAATGCTTGAAAAGGATTGTTTTACATCTGCTCCAAGAAAAAGTACTGAGAATAATTTCCTCAGAGAAAATATATAAAAATAACCAAATTATTGCATAAATAAATTAGCATACTTAGATATCTCCATACAGACTACACTTTTACAATCACTCTGTTGCTAAATAATCAACTATGTATATTTGCTGAGTTTTAGACGTCATGATCTAGCCAAAACTTGGGGAAAGTACACACATGCTTCAAGCAGGTAGGACTAATATCAGTGTTACCTTCGACTATTAAGTCTTATGTTCCTGAAGATCATCTGAGGTGACTATTAACTTACCTATCATATTTCTTCAGGAGCATCATGACAAGATATCTTGTTTCTTTTGTATAGTTTTAAAAACAGATATTCACCTCTGGCCTTGTAGAGGCAATGGCTATGGTGAGTCTGAGATTTACTGCTTTGGAACAATTTAATAAGCACTTAAGGCCAGTGATGTAACTTCTCAGTGCAGGCAAAAAAATTAGTTCACAAAAAAGATGTTGATTTTTTAGCTATGAAGGGGTAGGCAGTGGAGTTTGCTGAATGTTACACTTACAGCATTTTATTTCTGTGCAATAATAGCAAACAGAGTATAACCCTTTTGTGATACTGATGAGTTTTCCTGCTAGCTGGTTTATGCCTTCCCATCTTAACAGATAGGAAGGGTCTCCCAAGCTCTTGGAATGGAGCAGTCCCAAAGGTCTCACTGCTGAAGTATATTCTTCCAAGCAGCAAAGCAGTTTCCTTCCTTTTCTATCAAGGGAAGTCCTATTGAGTTTTGAAGAACAAAGGAATAGGATGTTTGCAATTACAATTTGTGTAGCTTGGTAGTTTTCATTACATTTTCCATCAACCTGGACTGAGACATCTATTATACACCAAATATAAATTACATATTCTATTGACTTTCTAGCTTTATTCTCATATGTGTTTGGGGGAATCTCCTCATTTGATCCCTTTATTCAATATAATGAAAAATGTAAACCAGCACTACAGCTCTACAATATTTATTCAGTATTTGGGACTTGAAATTATACCAATATTATGAAAATCTACATAGAATTGTGATACAGAAAGTCACTTTAACTACAGATACCTTCTCCATTCCCCTCTTCAGGCTGTCCTGTCCTTTTCTTCAATACAGAAATCCTTCAACTTGCCCAGTTTGTTCATATTTAGAATACATTTGTTTTATTTCTCTATTTCTTTTGCTCTTCTTCAGAATTCTTTGTTCTGCTTTAATAAAAATACAGAGAACACAATTGCATTGTGTTATTTTATTCAAGCATTCAGAATTTCTATTACTTTTTCTCTGAAGGCTGTGTTGGTTTAACTTTTTCCCAGTTTCACTGACCACAAATTAAGCAATACCATTACCCTGTATTTCTCTTCCCCCTACCCCTGCAACTAAAAAAAACACTCAGTATAAACTACAATTCCTTTGCTATGAAGGAATTGTAAATAACTTAGAATTTCTAAAGGCAAGCAAGAAACAACTTTTTAGCAGATTATGTCACTCTTCCAAAACCAGCTCCCTAAAATATTTTCAAAAGTCCAAAACTAGACTATGGTTGAAAGTATCTTGCAATCCAAATGGTAAGGCATTGTTGCCCAAGACATAAACATACAACCTAGGAGGAAGTCAAAATACTACTGCACTAACTTATCTGAATAACAGCCACTCTTAGGAAGGGACACGTGCCATTCTCCTCAGAGTAAATCTGTAGACCAAAAGGTAGCTTAGAATTGCTGTAGACTCATAGATTTCTAAAAAAATTTTCAAACTACAGGAATTCTCTGAGTTAGGAATATCTAACTCAAAAGAAAACCCTTAGATATAAATGGGGCTACCTGTTACAAAATGCAGGTGGCTGGCCAGCAATGTGATCTAACTCAAAATGGCAGATGGCATTCTTCTTCCTCGAGCAGACAACTGCTGAAGCCATTCAATGCTTTCATGAGTTCATGAAGTAGTGTGTGCATCTTTAATACAGTATACAGCCTGTTTTCAATGGTTTGTGAAAACATTGTGTGCTTTGGTGGTTTGTCGGCACAAGGACGCTGTCCACCATTTTGAGTCAAATCACTTTGCCTTCAGGACAGTGAGAGACTGAATTCCAGTGGATTCTCAGGATGGTGAGAGATGAATTCCAAAGGATTTTCCTTGAATTGGGTTCTCCTTGCTGGAAATCTTACTTCGTCATAACTCATTTTTAAGGTATAAAACTTAAAAGTTCTAAGTTCAAACTTCTCAAAAAAATTTGTAAACAACTTTGATGTTATTTATTCCTGATATGCAGAAGTACAGGTATAAGTAACCTGTAACACAAATTCAGTTAAAGACAGAGTGATGGAGCAGAACTTGTTCTTAACCCAGGGATCACTGTAGATTGTCCCTGACTTAAGACTGGTCACTTGGCGGCCATTTGAAGTTACAATACCCCCTCCCCACAAAGGTACTTATGACCTGGTTCCAAAATTCCAATGGTTACTTCTTCCCAATGATTGCATGACTGCATTTCAGGTGCTTGGCAAGTAGCCAGCATTTACAGCCATTTGCAGCACTCTGCAGTAACATGACAGTGATCTGAAAAGCAGCATTTATTTTGTTTTTGGAAAAACACCCCATAGTGAACATGGGTTCACTTAATGACCATGGTGATTTGTTTAACACTCACCTCAAAAAAGATCTAAAATTGGGTCAGTCATGTAATGACCCATTTTACAACTTGATTTACAACCATAATAGGCAGGCTCTATTATGGTCATAAGCTGAAGACTACCTGTAGTAGTTTTTAACTTTCGACTCTTCAGTGAAAAGCATTCTAAAATGCTTGAATTGACCTCCAACCAGACAGAATAATTATCAGCTGACTCCTATCACGACATTGTGAGCTAAATCTACTCTCCTAGTACCTTCAGATACTTGGTCCAGACCTGCAGCACAGAAGGAAGATAATCAAGGAGTAAATTCTTGGATTGATAAAAAATATCTATTCATCCTCCAAGTTCCAAGTCAAATATTTTATTAAGGTTAGAAATAGGAACTAAAAATAGAACAAGAAAAATTAGACAAATGACAAAAGAACAACATGATAGTTTCCATTTCACATAACCTAATTAGTACTTATTAGGCTACAATTTCCATAATTCCGAACTAGAATAGGCTAATGAACTGATCTGCAAACCATATTGATGTTTACCACTCTGTCCACTATATCTAGCAGGACAGAAATGGTACCACAAATGATATATATCATAACTGTTAATTCACATGGAACACATTTCTACTATCCGAACAGAAATTTAATCCCATAATAAATTTAGCCACTAAGCATTCTGTTCATCATGCTATAAATACTTAATTCTAAGTGAATTAAAGAAACAAAACCCAGACATACTATATGAAGGTTTTTTTCCTCTCTCTTGGTTTTTAGAAAGAACACATATCTAATAATTATGAAATCTAAGGATCTGAATCTCTTGGTTTTTAGAAAGAACAAATATCTAATAATTATGAAATCTAAGGATCTGAAAACATCAACAAAAATGGAATCAAAAGGTTAATAGTAGTGCTACATTACAGGTCCCTACAATAGGTCCCACTGTTGGGCAGCAAGAAGCAGGCCCAGACAGCTCAGTTCTAAACTAAAGGTTTATTGAAGCTTCAAGGTCACAAGAATTTCTCCAACTGCCAACCTATGCCTGCTCTCCCCAGATATGGCTAATAGTATTAATGAGGGGTGCATTAATGATGTTTGTGCATGCGTAATCATTCCAAAGTGATTCACCTCTTCACTCTTGGCTCCACCCCTTCTACCACACCCATCCCTTTTTCTTTCAGCTATCTAGAACAGTCAGCCAAGATACAATCTTAAAAAAGGGTTATGGCCAGTTTTTCACCAGCAAACTAGGGTCCTTATTATTTGGAACAAAGCAAAAGTAGGATTTACTTTCATTGAAGTAATAAAACATGTTATTTTTCCCATTTCCATTCTGTCACATTGAAAACTACTAATTGATAGATTGCTTGGAGCTTTTCTAGGGCTTTGATTGAAACAAGTTATACATTCCTGCTGGGAACCATGAATAGCCTTGATTACAAAGGGCCATTATTGCCTAGGATTATTGTTCTCTTTTAAATTAGAAATTTTTATTTGAGAAACCTGAATATGAATAAACACCTACTTAAATAGGCCTTCAATAATGTCCATCCGCTTTCTTTCTGTTACTAATTATAATTACAGAACAGCACACCAAAGAGAAATGAACACAGGAGGCAGATTTACTATATCCAAACCTGCAAGGTGCAGCCAAAATATAATGAACTACCCACTGCTATCACACATTCATTAAGGAGTTATAAAGCACAACAGGAAAATTATTTTTTTCCACTTATTTTTCTCATTCTCTAACATTATACCAAAACATGCTTTTACATTGACTTTGCTATTTATTCTATTTTTGACATGGTTTCCAAATACAATTTTACAATCTGTTGTGTTGCTACAGATACAATAGATCTAAAGACCGTCATGAAAATGGCATTCCAACTGTATGCAATGAAAACTGATACTGTAACTGAAAGTTGTGTCAATGCTATGCTTTACACAGCCACTGACTCAAACTTTCACAATTCTCACAATTAACTTATACTAATGATAAATTTATAAGAGTTTGTTAACAGTAGAAAAATCCAGATACCCTTTAAAATTATAATAAATCCAACTACTATATATACACACTGTACCTAGTCAAAACTAAATGGAAGTTGCTAGCTGCTAGGCATTCACTCAAAAGCATAAAAAAAAACATGAAAGTCCATCTGTTCATTGTTTTGCTCCTCAAATGAAATGCATTTTCTGCAGCTGAAATTTTCTGCTTTTAAAAATGTCCACAAAGTGAAAATCAAATATCAGTCAGCAACTGTAACTAAGGCCAGCCTCTAAGAAATGGGTGTAAATTAAAATGGCAGTTTACTGCCATATGAAAAGTATATGAAATTTCATTTTTTTAAAACAGGATCAGCTAGCTCTATTTCTATCCTTATTAAAAATAAATTCAGAGGAAATTGTAACAGATGAAAATAATCAAGTATTATATTGGCTAACACCTTCTTAGAACAAGGATTAATAATGCGTCCAACATCCTTCCTCAACTCTATACAGATTCAGTTTGTGAGACTGCAGTAAAAACCTTAAATGTTTGGAACAGGCAGTAATATTAAAATTAGGTAACAAATAATACATAAAATGTGCTTTTTGTTATTCCTCCCAGAAGTCTGTCACAAATATGTATGTTTTGAAGACACTGATTTAATCAGACTGAACAGGGAAGAATGGGAAGCTGGAAGTCATAGTATTTTTCCATCCACTTCTTGAGTATGGGTGAGCAACTCAGTGGCTATCACTGAAGTGACTGTCAAGAAGTTATTTTCTTGGTAGGAAGCAATATTTACTCATCTTCTGAAAATTCATTATCTAAAGGATTGACTTATCTAGATCAGCACTTTTTAAAATTCAAATTGGCATTCTAAAAAAGGACATGAAACATAGCAGAACAGACCAAAAATAATGTGGGCTTTGGCCTCTCTGTTTTTTGAAATTATTCAAAGGTGCTGTCTCAGAATAATATTGCTTTGCTTTGGAAAGCAAAATAATTACAAAACAATTTAACACAAAGTGTCAGCATAGAGCAAGTTTTATATGTATATATATTTACACACCAAAATTTACACTTCTGCCAGAGTGACTTTGCCACAGACAAATGTACTGTTTATCCCTACAAAGCACAAAGCTTAATCAATTTTCTTTAGAACTGATGGCCATTTCACTACTAATAAGCAAAACAGCCAACAAAACCATGAATTATGTTCATCTTTCATAAAATGATCTGCACAGGTACACTGTGTTTCTTTCTCTATACAAGATCCACCTTCTATTTTGCATCCCACTTCTTCATACAGAGATGACCATTCTACTGCATATAGAGATGGAACAGTCTCCAGTCCTTCTTTGAAAATTCATGTGAATCTTTTCTTGAAGCTATATCATATGCAACATCCCTTGGCACTTTGTATAAGACCAGGAAATGATGACCGTTTTTCCATTCTTCAAACTGTTTTGAGCAGCATACAACAGAGTGTAATGGGAGATTTTTTTCCTGTCAGGCCAGCTGACTCTGCCTTTGAATGGGCAAACAAGAACAAAATTCAAGCTCACTGCTCTCCAACCATTAGATGGCTCCAGTCTCAACATGTTCACTAAAAAATCCCTTACAAACTTCTTCCAAGGATAACAACATCTTTTGGAAAACCTTCCATTTTGGCTATTTCAAAGCATCCCAGCTTGCTGTAAAATTCCAGGATTCTTTTATCATCTGGCCTCACCTCACAGAAAGATCCACGGGAGCCTAAAAAAAAAGAAATGAGAGAGATTTGCAAACTGAATAAAATCAGAGGAAAATATCTGGGAAGGGAATAGAAACAGAAAGAACTAAGACTGATAAACATCAAATGGCACAGATCATTTTGTACATTCTATCCTACAGTTTTATCCATGCACCACTCATGAAAAGCAGAATGATCAGCTTTTCAATCATCGTGCATCTTTTTTTTCATAATTCAAAAATTCATTGTGCATCCAAAGAAGTCATTTTAGGCATGCCTCAATCTCTTATAAAATGCTCTGGAACTTTTTTCAGGATTTTCTGGAAATCACAAAGTTCAAATTTTTTGGGCATACAGAAGTAGCTGTAACTGGACAGTGAACCTCACCAAGGCTTTCTCAGAAGCTGGAAAAAAATGTGAAACATAGAGCTTATTCAAGACATGCACAGGTGATATGATGTATTAATTCCAACCTGCAGAGTCACAATCTTTTTCTCTGCCTAAACAGGATATCAAAATATTGATGTTTTTCTGAACTTAATCCCCAAATCCTTGTATTTGTTAATATATATGTCCCTGACAGCATCTTTGGAGCTTTTTTGTATGTTAAAAGAAGTAATAACCCAAAGATAATATATAATTAAATTGTCCAGGCTTACTGTCTGCAATGATTCAACTTTAGATTGCTACATATTGGAGATATCCCTGTTTGTGAATGGTTTACAATTTATTTTTAGAATTTATTCTATTGCAATAGTTATGACACAAAGTCAATAAAAATGAATCTTCCATGAGCTCATTAGCAATATTATTACAGGCGCCTTTTAGTATTTACAACTCCAGGGGAGGTAAAGCAGCCAAAAGTCCATCTGAACCAAGATATTTAAGGAAACTGAGCAATTGTTCCACATAAAGATTATAACCACTGTCCCTTTCTTGATAATCTCACAGAACTTCAAATGCAGATTAATTAAATAGGCTTTCCAAGATAGATTTTAAGACTCTCTGATGGAGAGTCACACAGTAGTAAGTCTTCCTTATGTTACTGATAGCAAGCATCAAATAAGAAAATGAACTGCTGAATTCTGGAGTAGTTGCTATTTCTAAACATTTTTAGAAAGGAGTTTCATGTGAAATTCATTCCAATAATTTAAATATAGATAATGCTGCATACCACTTCTAGATTACAAATCTGACTTCTCTACTCAGTACTGGAAATATCAATAAGAAAGGAAAATGGTTTGCACATTACTGATTATTTACATTCCCCACCTGATATTAAAGTTTGTAAAGCTATGATTTTTCAGAATTGCAGAATGTGGTGGCTGCCCTTAATATTTCAGTAACTTGAAAAGCAACAACAGCAGTTTACCATTTGCCTTGAGAGAAGACAGTAGACAGGCCATCATGCTTTTAGCGACGCTTGGATCTGTCACTTTTTTATGAATATCTATCTTTATCAGTGATGGGAAGTTGGCTAGGAATGTTTCTGGCAGGACTTCTTGCTCCTCATGAAAGCTCAGCATGATTTTCTATAATATACAAAACAGAAATATATTTTTAACTATTCATAAAGTACATTAGAACTAAATTAGAATCTAAAGCATGCCCATAGGCAGATGTCTAAATATAAATGCCATAATAATTTAAATGGTTATTATGATAAAATTGTCAAGCAGAGGTTTTTGTCTGAGATTCCCAGACGTCTTTACAAATACAGTGGTGCCTCACAAGACTAGATTAATCCGTTCTGGAAGAACGCTCTTAGCACGAAATGCTCGTAAAGCACTTCTGGTATGGCAATGGAGTAAACCATGCGAGGGGAGAGACGGTAGAGCGCACACATGCTGCTTCTGGTATGGCAATGGAGTAAACCGCGCGAGGGGAGAGACGGTAGAGCATACACACGCTGCTCTGGTATGGCAATGGAGTAAACCGTGCGAGGGGAGAGACAGTAGAGCGCACGCGCGCTGGCTGCATTAGCAGAACGCGTGCACGGGGTTGCTGTCTGCAACAATGGAGTCAAGCACAAGGTAAGAGTCCGCAGAACTCTCATGCGGAGTTGCCTGAATGGAAAATACAGAGCGCGCTTCCTGATGATGCTCAAGGTTTGGCATGAAGTTTCCTCGTCTCGTGAATTGCGGCTCGTCTAGCGGAATATTTTTTGATTAAATTTTTCGCTCATCCTGCGAGTTTCTCGCCCTGCGGGTTACTCATCTTGTGAGGCACCACTGTAAAATAAAAACTAAAAATGATGACTCTGAACTCCATTCTCTCCCTCTCCCTCCAAAAGTAGGGTGCAGCAACAATTTATTCATTTGATCAGTATGTCTAACTTAGAATTCATGTCAGAAACAGAATTCAAAAATCTAAAGCATTCTAGCATGGAAACTTATAAATAGCTGTAATTTTTGTTTATTTTTCTGTCAAAATGCTAACATTCTAGATGCGGTATGCTGTATGAGAAAATGAAGCCTGATCAATTTTTAAACGGTAAATGCAGCTTTTAGAACTAAACTAATTTTGCAGGAGAGATTATTAAGACTTTGATAATGGATATGCAACTACTGCATTCTGTATATAAACATACTGATAGTTGGTTCTCAGCTTATATTAAACATGAGCTTATTTTTCATGTGAATTTTCATTTAAGGAGCAAAGAAGAATACAGTACAATATTACTCTCCCTATCACTATTATACTCATGTAACAGTGAGACCTTAAGCGGAGGAAATAGTGACTTGCTCTAGTTTACTTAAAAATCAGGTCCAAATCTATTACTATGTTCTCATTTCTTGAAATTTTAGCCCATACATAACTCGGAAACCATTCATGTGGGACTGTTTTAGAAAATCAGGAATATAGCCTGTTCTCTTACTTTTCAGAATGTCTTTTTCAAAATGCTTTAAATTGACAAATAGCTGCATTATGCTCTATATATCTCAGTTTGAGAGTGAATAGTAAAGACACAAATTGGACAAAACAATAAGTATACACAAAAAGGTTGCAGGGAGATGTCATTTTTATTATCTGTATTATGACAACAGGAATCAATTGGAATCAAGTAGAATATATTTTGCAGTAATTGATAAAATGTCAGTCAAACACATCTTGCAACAACATTTTTAATGGGGCTGTTGCTATTATGTCCATTTCATACAGCAGAAATGGATCATAGTTAGGTCATTATGAGGCGGATAAGTTGGGCTTTGTTCTTACTGGCCAATCATCTGGCTTGTATGTGGTTGCTTATTTGAATAGCCAGCCCTATATAAGAATACATCAAGGGACAGGACATTGGCATTTTCAGGCAGGCAGAGAGTTTGGGTGTATAAGCTTAAATTCAAGCAATGGCTGCTACCACCTGGAGAAGCAGGAGAAAGAGCCAAATATACCAGAGACAAAGAAACAGGGTTCAGTATAGACAGAGAAAACCTAGGGTAGAAAAGAGAAGTGCAAGGCATGCAAAACGTGGCTATGGAAAGAAAACCTCCAGAAAATCTCCCAGGAAAATGCAGAAGATGAGGCTTGACAGTGTCCGAATGACCAACGAGGCCCAAAATATCCTGCATTTCTGTGTGCATGACCTCTACAAGAAGGTCTCCTTGGCAGCTGAGCGATTGAGAAAGAAGAAGCGTCATGTCTCTATTACTGTGTCAGATGTAAGAAATGCCCTGAAAAAAATCATGCCAAGGAAGTATGACAGAAAGTCTGTATCCTCCATGTCATGCAAGTGCCATTAGAAAGGAATCTCTTCCCTCTCCTACAATAGACTGAGAAATGAAGGAATAAAAGGGAAGGGGGGGAATCACTAACCTGAGATAAAATCAAATGCTTTGCCTGCCTGTAAAAAACAATACCTTCAAATTTCCAAGCAATCCTGTGACCTACGTTTTTATTACTTAATCAACATCATTGCTAGTCATGAACTCAAAGATGGACAGAGTCTGGCAAGATGATTATCATATTGCTGTTGTGCTGAATTAGGGAGATTCTACCTGTTGGAGGAAAATTACTTCCAAAAGTTGTGGAATACCAAGGGCTCTGATCAGCCACTATGGAGCATGTGAGATGTACCCTGAAGGGAAATCTATTCCCTTTTTCAATAAAACGGGATCTGTGCAGGATAATACATCTTAGTATGTGTCTTTTATATTGGGGTATTGATGGCATGCATGTTGGTCAGGCTGTGTTTGCATGCGATTCAGTCTCCAAAGCTTGTAATTTCGATACCTCTGGCAACATTTTGATTGCAATCTCTAAGTTGAAATTGTCCATAACTACATCTTTGCAGAATTGATAAAATGTAATATAAGGTATCCTGCTGTTTAATTTATCTGTTTGTGTAACTTTGTCTTTTTAAAAGGGGTAGAAAAAAGGCTTTAATGTTATTCTGTTTGAGAGACATATACAAATATTAATAGATTTATTTTAAGAAAATTTATAAGGTCGTCCAACTTAGTCATGGTGATTCTGGGCAGCTTACAAATTTATACTTATTATTCAGTAGATATATTTTAAATATTGATCAGATACTAGATGTTATTTTTAAAGTGCCTTCTCCAATGTTGTTACTGTATCTTTCATTAGACAAAATCATTGCTGACATACAGTTTTGAATTTGAAGCATTCAAGTTGTGATTGCTTCAGGTGTACTATGCAGACTGTTATTTCTAGTTTCTTATGTGAAAATTTGATACTATATTAATACTTTAAATATTTCTAAATTATTGATCCAAAAATATGTCTTGACTTAGTATCTAAAAATATTTCAGTTCATCTCAAAATTTTATTTCCAAGAGATTATAAAGAGACAGCCTTTCTCTCTACCGCTAAAAGGTCTGCTCTAAATGTTTTACCCTTCTCTGTAGTATGTGCCATCTTTTGTTTGTTTCTCATCCTTCAATGGACAAAATAAAAAGATTGCAAAAGTTTTCTCTTAGCCCTTTATTTCTTCCTTATCAGCTGTGCATATGGTGAAGAATGGAATTGGAGCAAGCTTTGATGGTGCTGAACAAGTGGTACCTACAGCTGATCCTTGAAGTTCTGGCTGTCTCAGTGCCCCCATAGCCATGTAATTGTGATTCGGATGCTTGGCAACCAGCTTGCACTTAAGCGGTTGCAGCATCTCATGTTCACGTAATCACCATTTGCAACCTTCCCTGTCAGCTTCCCACAAGCAAAGTCAGTGGGGAAGCTAGAAGGAAAGATCACAAATAATTCTGATAAGTTCCTCCTTCCTTCCTTTTGCACTTGTGCTGCACCATCCATCCCTGACCTTCCTGTGCTCATGCTGAACCACACCATCCAGCCTGTGTTCTCACGCAGACTGCACCAGGCCTGGAAAATTACCATCCATCCTAACCATCTCCTCTGAGGGAACCTATTGATGGTTTAGTCAGTAATTGGAGGAAATAACAATCCAGATGAGACATGTGAAATAAGACTTAAGTTCTCTTGATCAGAAGACATACAGTATTTATTTAACATATTATGCCACCACATAAATTATTTTTGGCAGCTCACAAAAAATACATTATAAGACAAACTCATATAAAAATTGTAAATACAACAACACTACTAAAATAAAGAATAAAAGATGGCAACAACAGCTAAAATCAGAGGAAGGCTCTCTGAAGAAGCTCAGTCTTCAGAAACTTGTGAAACTGGAAACAGATTCTGATAACGGATGGGGTTATATTTTCCTGAAGAATTAGTGTGTGTGTGTGTTTCTAAATAGAAGTAGCTTGGCCATGAAGCATTGATAGGCAGTCTTCAAGTTCAAGGTGTTGATACTCATGTTCAAGTGATCTCAACAGCCTTGGAACTTAATGTTTTAAAAAACATCTTTGATTACTTCAGCATTCCAATCTTATATTATCTTTAGAGATGTATCCTATAAAGCAATTCTTTTATTGAAGTTGAAATTACCTCTATAATATCTTCTTTTCAAGGAACACCATAGTCCCTCTGATACATCAGACCCCAGAGCTGGCCCTTTTATAATACTTTGATTGTTGATGGTTCATAATTATATTTATTAAATTTATAACTGTAGTCCAAAACAATAAGAAAAGCTAACAGAAAAACAGATAAAACATAAAACAGTAAGATTTCATTATTTCTTACAATAGCATCAATATCAGAGGAGCTAGAAGTTCAAATTGATTGCTTAGTATAAATAAATCATCCTCTCTTACTGTGATGCTTTCCACCATTTGATATTAGTTCATCAATATGTGTTTTATGCTTGGGCTCCTGAAATTTGGGCTATTTTTTTCCATCAGGTAATTGGTAGAAGGATTCCAAAGATTTGACTCTGTAGGCTAAGTGTAGAAAGATAAGCAACTAAAAATAACAAGCTATTTAAAATAAAATAAAGGAGAAAATTAAGTGTGCCGAAATCTAAGTAAAAATGTTATGAAGAAAGCAGGAAGGGCTAGACTTGCTACCTTGTTGTCATCGTTTCGGCCAAAAGAAAAAAAAAAGACCCGCCCAACAATTTGAACATATAGTACTAAAATATAAATGGTAAATTGAAACTAATGTTAAGTTAAAATTAAAATAATATAACACAATGTTGATGTCATAAATAATACCAAATCCTCTGGAAAACATAATTAGCTTCTAAAAGGCTGTTACAGATTGAACCAATCTCACTTCTTTGTTGTTCAGTCGCGCAGTCGTGTCCAACTCTTCGCAACCCCATGGACTGCATTACGCTAAGCCCCCCTGTCTTGCACTGCCTCCCGGAGTCTTCCCAAGCTCACTCCCATCACACTGACTATGCTATCAATCCATCTCATCCTCTGCCGTCCCCTTCTCCTCTTCCCTTCAATCCTTCCAATCATCACAGTCTTTTCTAATGAGTC
>JANHZU010007483.1:22075-34486 GCA_032468055.1 Acrochordus granulatus | reverse complement strand
ATTATCAATGGTATCATACCAAAAACTAATCACCAACTTAAAGGAAAAAGGAAAATTTACTATAAAACTTCAAAAGGAACCCAGATACTGTAAATATGTACATCCAGGTTCATAATTATTACCATTTTCAATTAACAGAGTGAAAAGAGTTTTCCCCCTAAGGAGAATCTGCCTTACAAGACTGATAAAGCCATAATGTGAACTAGCACCAGGAAGACCCAAAGCT
The DNA here is from genome assembly GCA_032468055.1 of Acrochordus granulatus. Lineage (NCBI taxonomy): Eukaryota > Metazoa > Chordata > Lepidosauria > Squamata > Acrochordidae > Acrochordus > Acrochordus granulatus. Next base: position 34,260 of record JANHZU010007483.1, on the reverse strand, counting down.
AAGTCCGGCCTTAGTCCAAAGCTAAAGTCCAAACCCAAAGCGAAGTCCAGCCTTCGCTATAGAAACTCACAGTGTGATTTTCAACTAGTCCTCCTCTCTTAGGCTGAACTACTGTACCGCAAATGCTGTTGTGGAAATAAAATGAAGGGAAATTCCCAGGTAAACTGCCTAAAGCTATCAGGGGAAAGAAAGGATATAAATATAATTAAAAATATACTACCTACTGAACAGTTGTTATAGTGGCTCTTAGGTCAGCCACTACAAATGCAATTTATCTCAGAAAATGTATTCAAAGAATAAAGTGAATTAAATTCATTTTAATATTTTTTCATATTAAAATCAACTTCAGAAAACTAATAGTTCACTTAAGAATCCTCTATTGAGGTATTTAATGAATATGTGGGAATATTTGTTGCAAAGAAAGATACATTTCTAGACACGGAGAAATTGTGGGAGGACACAAAATAAATAAGGCACATTATTAGCATAGAGTATAGAGAAGCAGATCACAGCAACCAATGCAACATTTCTTTCTTTCTGAAGAAACAGTACAAACCAAATATTAATTATAAAGTGTGACAATTTTTTACTTTTGTACTTTTTTAGTAATTGTTTTTAGTTTGTACTTTAGATCTTTTTAACTTATACTTTTACAAACAAAAAGTACCAAAGATAGGAGGAGATCCCTGGCCTTGAGAACCAGGAAGATGGTTTGGGAGATACTGGTGTTTTTTGGCAGAGGGCTGGGGAGGTCAGAACATGGGTAGATATGGTGAGGGATTGGCAGCAGGTTGTTCTTGGGGAATGCAGTCTCAGTATGCTATCAGTTTCACATTCCAGCTCCCTGATCTCAACCCCTGTGCCTAGTCAGCAGATCTTCAGAGACCCCAGCTTATAACTGCTGCTACTAAATGCCAGGTCAGTCTGTAATGAGGCCTTGCCAATTTGGCATGTATTACCAAAATCTGACAGGATCCATAAGGGTGTGATGACTCTTTCAGAAATGTGCTCAGAATGTTTTCAGGTGTGGCATCACCCAAACTTCAGGAAAAGAATGGAAGTACAGTGGAACCTTAGATTGTGAGCATAATTTGTTCTGGAAGAATGCTCTTAATCCAAAATGCTCTTATACCAAAGCAAATTTTCCTATAAGAAACAATGTAAAGTCAAATGAACGTTCCACACACCCAAAAATATTCATAAAAAATCATTTTCAATGGTATTTTATGTAGAATTGATTGTCCCTAATATCTGAAGCAAGTAAATATGATTAATGCACAATATAAAGTAAAAGAAAACAAATTAACCAGCACTTTAACTTTTGCTAGAAGATTTTGAGGCAGGTCCCCCAAGAGCCCTATCCAAGCCAGGCAGAGAATAATGACTGTGGTTCAGTTTGGGTGATGGTTCTTGATGGTCCCTCAGTTTATGGAAGAGGATTTCCACCAAGCCTTGAAGTTCTGTCCTCTCTCATTTCTGTACAGTTCTTAGGAGGTTCATCTGGCCTTTTCTGGGAAGGGTGGCTGCTTTGAGTGTTAATCTTATTGCTATGGATCCACTCCGAGGCAGATTCTGGCCATCAGCTGCTGCTCGGACAGCTGCTGTCTGGACAGCCCCTGTTGGATCGGGAGGATCCTCTGCCATTGCTCGAGGGCAAAATGACCTTTTTCCTTTTCCCTCAGTAATGTCTTTCCCAGGGGTCTTTCCTGGGTGGTTTGGAAATGTTTCTTATCATAACCTGCCTATGTGCTATAAGAGGGGGAGAAGAGATGGGCAGGAGGGGTATGGGCTGGATGGTGCCATGCAAGGAGAGCTGTGTGTGTGACAAGGAAGATGGAGGGTTAATCTTCCTACACTTTGAAAAGAGTCCTGGCTGGAATGAGGGAGACGAGAGGGAGGAGAGGAAGAGGAGGGTTATTGCTTGGAAGGAGAATCTGGAATTTAAATCTCGGGAGTTCTTTCTCTTGAACAACTTTCACTTAATTTACTCTTTTTACGCAGTGAGAGAGAAGAACCATCAGCTCAGTTGTGAGATTTCCCTTGTGAGCTCATCGCGCAGTGCTTGTCTTGCAAGTTTTCACTTGTTAAACAAATTAAATTTTGTTAAAACATTTTGCTTGTCTTGCAGAACACTCGATATCCTCATTACTCGCAATCCAAGGTTCCACTGTATGGTGATTGTCATCCAGAAGTCTCTTAAAGCTTTCAGGAATGCTTCTCCTAAATTGGCTGGATGTGAGACTCTATCCATTAATTTGGCTTCTAAGGATCAGTTAGGACTGTTGCTGTTGTATCAGGCTCCCTGCCTGAGCTGCTGGATTTCATTGCCAGACCAGCGGGGGAATTCCCTAGACTTATGGCTCTGGGGGACTATTATCTGCCTTTTCTGAGATGAGGTCAGAGGCAGTTCAGAAGTTCATGGCCATAATGACAGTCATGGGTCGATTCTGGGTCATCCAGAGCCTGAAATAGGACAGTGGTCCCACACCTTATCTGGCTTTCCTGCCTGTAATGCAATGAGATCTGGAACTGGGGGAACTTTTGGTGTCCCGTCTGTAATGGTCAGATCATGCCCTGATAATCATGGGGTTCTCTGGTGCAGTACTGCCCACAGGGAGGCTGGACCTATTAATGGATCTTGATGGGTTTCAGAGGAAACTGGGGGTGGCTACTGTGGCTTTGGATTGGATCATGCCTTTGCATCTTCTCTCCTCATGGATTCCACCACTCTCTGTGGTTTATGGAATAGTTAAGGAAGATGAAATGGAACAAGAGATGTCTAGAACGTACTTAGTGAGGGATGAACTTTACCAAACTTAAGGCCTACTTCATGATAGTATATGGGCAGTGAAGTGACAATATTTCTCAGCCTTTATTGCATCTGCAGATAGCCATCTCACAGCCCTGTTTCAGAAGACTCTTGTCCTCTTTGGTAAAGGAAGTTCAGGGAGTCTTGCTATGTTATCTGGGAATGGGAACTTGCTGGACCTGAGGAAGTAGACTGGGTCCTCATGATTGTAAGCTCAGTTACCTGTTAGATTCATGTCCCTCCTGATAAAGCTGCCTCGGGAGTGTCATGTGAATTCTTCTTTAGGTTAGGAGATAGTTCCATCACCTCTTAAGGAGGCCTTCATTGACCATTTCTTCATGAATGACTTATATTGTGTTTTTTTCTTTGTCATATTTCTTTCACTTTTTTTATTATAGCACTTTTTACATATGCATCACTATTATCCTTGTGTTTTTCTCCTTTTTATATCTTTTTTGCTATAAATTAAAAAACTATAAAACATAAATAATAAAAAAGAAACTTTTGCTGGATCTTGTATCTAACCTCCCCTTTTTAGGGAAGGTGGTGAAAGTGGTTGTGTAACAGCTTCAAAGGACCTGAATGACACCTTCAGAGGACCTCTTTCAGTGAGGAGTCATGCCTGGATATGGAATGGACATGCTTTTAGATGATCTCTGGCAAGAACAGGATGGTAGCTGTGCATCTACTCTGTTTTACTTTTCAGCAGCTCTCAATACCATCAACGATGGTATCCTTCTAAATTGGCTTTGGGGATTAAGGGTGGAAGGTACTGTATTGTGCTGATTTTCCTCCTTTCTCCAGGGTCAATGCCCAGTTGATGGTGATCGGGGAAGAGAGACCCCATTCTTGGCTCCTCTTGTATGAAGTGCTACAGGGTTCAATACTCTCTCCATTCCTATTTAATATCTACATGAAACCACTGGATGAGCTCATCCATCACCATGGGGAGAGATATCATCATTACACTGATTCTACTCAGTTATACATCTCTGTCCCTGGCAAATGTTGATGTCTTAACCTGGTGCCTGAAAGCGATGGGAGTCTGGTTAGGGCAAAACAGACTTAATGGAACCCTGGAAAAACTAAGTAGTTCTGGGTTTTGGGGCCTGTCGATGCTGGAACTAGGCCATCTTTGTCCTGAATGAGGTTGCACTTTCCCAAACAGATCCAGTGCGTGACATGGGGGTCCACTTGGACTCACGACTCCTCAAAGAGCAGGTCACAGTCATGGCTAGGAGGGCTTTTGCACAGCTTCATGTTGTGCTCCAATTGTATCCATTCCTGGATTGGGAGGTTCTACTCATAGTCACTCATGCTCTGGTCATCTCCAGGTGGATTACTGTAATGGGTTCTATCTGAGATTTCCCTTGAAGAGTATCTGAAAGCTTCAGCTAGTACAGAATGCATTGGTGCAGGCAATTACGTGTGCCCCTAGAATGGTACATGTTACATCTCTGCTCTGTGAGCTGCAGTAGTTGCCAGTTTGCTTCTGGGTACAATTCAAGATGCTAGTTTTAAATGTGATCGGCCTTCATGTCATGGGCCAGTGTATTTGAAGGCTGCCTCTTCCCAATTATATTTGCCTGTCCCATCAGGTCCAGCAAAATAGTTAATCTTTTAAGTAGTTACCTTTGATAGGACCAGGAGATAAGCCTTTTCTGCCATGACACCTGCCCTGTGGAATATCATCCCCCCATCTTGCCCAATCTTCCAGAAGTCCCTAAAACATGGCTGTGACAACAGGCCTAGGGATAACAGGGGGGAAATAATTTGATTAAGTGGCTCCATTATTTATAATCTGATGTTCTCTTTTAGCTTTATATAAAAATAATTTTTGTACTTTTTGAATGTTTTTAAGTTGTTTTTTCTGGTATGCTGCCCAGTTAAGCTGCATGGGTGGCCAAATAAATTTGATAAATCAATAAAGAGGCTTTTTAAATCCAGTGGCATAACAATGTGTTCAATAAATAAATATATTTATCTGCATTTATAATTACTGAACTCTAGTACCCAAACTGCTGGTAATTTTCAATCAGACATATTGTATGTGAGATGTGGCCTTAAAGGCCACTCAGCTGATTTCTGATTATGGCACCCAGACAATTGACTATAATTCATTTGGCACTAAATGTAGCAATATTTTTTTCCGACAGATGAAGACATTGCTATTTCAAATGCTTTTGTTTATTTTTCACTATGCATTGTACTGCTGTTTTATTGCTTCTATCATTGCCCTTTATTTTTATATTCTAATATTTGAAATGCTTTTTTGAAATGACGGAATGTTCTGATAAAGATAAGTGAACATAGTAAAATAGTAAAATACATAAAGCATACACATAAAATATCAGAGAAAAGAATAAGAAGATTGCTTCAAACAATAGAACAGAACCGGTTAAGTTACTTCAGGTTTTTTGCAGCACTAATATAAACTAATGATAGTAACATTATCTCCTTCCTACCCAAACGAGGTTTCACGCCTCTCGCTGTCTGTGTTACAGTTGTATACCATTTTTTCCTGCACTAACTTTCATTCTAGTGACAAGTTTCTTCTGTTTTCCGTCAGTTATGAGATGAAAAGCTCTTTTTAGTTTTATACTGCCTAAATGGCAAGAGCAGAAAGGTTTAGCTTTATTTTTAATACTAAATAAATATGATATCACTAACACTGGTCAAGTCCCTTACAAAACATCTAATGCTGCTGTATAATCAATTTATACAGAGGTTAGGTAGGAGCAAGGGGATCACCAAATGAACCCCTTGCAATTGTTTATCTCACGGCAGGTGTGATAGGCAAAAAAGGCAAACATACTGCCGAGAAGCTGATAAGACTAAAGTGAAAGCAAACCTGGAATGTGTATAATTTCTGTTATGTAAATTTCTCAGCATTGCTTTGGCTCTTTTCAGCTGAACTTGACAGCTATTAGATATCGCGAAAAATTCCTCTTTAAAGTGAATGAGATGGTTCTCAGTGATTATATGCTGCATTTACAAAACATAATGAGAAAGCTGTTTATTTTCTATTTTACTTATTTTCCATAAAATTAAATTTCAGAGAACATGGAACAAATAGAAAGCATCAAAAAGGCTAGAAGCCATACACAACAGTTAAAGATGGTGTGTTTCTGATAAATGTGTGCTTTTCTTTAAAAGAGAAGCTTAGTGTACACTAGAATTTACTAAATTTCTAAACTAGATTTCATAGTAGGCATTATAAGAGGAAGCTGCTTCACACTGTGAAAGTTATTCTCAGAAGCTCCATAGTGCCTAATATAAATGTTTATGCTGAACATGAATCCAAGCAAGAAAGCTACATTTTAAAAGAACAAAGCAGATCCTGGTACTGCCTCCTCTGATCTTTCCAGCAAGTGGTTGATACATGCCAGCAATCTCCATCCCTCCTCCAAAATGTTTTGGAAGTCTGCTGAAAAATTTAAAGAAGCACTAAATTATATACACTTATTAGCGATACCTCTTTCCATTTTCATTCACATTTTTATCCCACTGCTGATTCTCTAATTTGTCCTTCCTACCTAGCATGCATAATCACCCCATCAGTTTCAAATTGTACTTTTGTCTAGTTTCCATTGCAGACTTGATTATGTACAAGTTTCTCCTAGTTGGGCTTTCATCTCTTCTTTCCTCCCTGCAAGCTCTGTCACATCCTCTCTTATGTACACGCTTACTCTGTTTCCTGCCAATTGTTCTCCTGAATTATTTATGCCAGAATTTTAAGAGCCACAATCAATAGCATCAGATTTTTAATCTGCCCTATATTCCCTTTCTTTTTCTATTAATATTGTCCAGGTTTTGGGTCACCAATGAGTTAGCCAGTTTGAAGCTTATGGATAGTAGCAAAAATGGCAATGTTCTCCAGAATAATGGGTTCCAAGGACATCACTCCAGACACCATTAATCTCTGGCACTTCATGGCATGGTTTGTGGTGATGCCTTCCTAAACTGTTAAAGCACAACATCCTGTATCCATTAACAAAGAACTTTTATCAGGATCTGACTAAAATTTTGTGTGATTAGCTTCCACTCACAGCTTGCCTTTTGAAGAACTCATACATGAAGTCCTTAACTTACAACCAGTTGCTTCATGACTGTTTGAAATTACAACGGACTCCTCCACAAACTACTTACAACCAGTTTTTAAAGTTACATGCCACACCCCCATGGTCATGTGATTGCAATTTAGAAACTTAGCAATCGGCTCACTTTTATGGCTGTCTGCAATGTTCTGCGACCTCAGTATGCAATGTTTTCTGCCAGTTTCCAGTGTTTACTTCCAGTTTCCAGCAACAAATACTTAATGCTTAACAACTGATACAAGAAATGTGGAAAAATTGGGTCTGGTCAAATGATTCCTTGACTTAGAACCACGGTAACCTATGACCATATTCTGAGTTCAATTACGGTCTTAAGGCAAGGGCTACTGTATAGCTTTTCAGAAGCTATTATGACTCACAACTTTGCCTAACTCAAACTTAACTTGCTACTAGTAATTTCATCTTAGACCTTCTTCATCTTCAATGTCAAAGAACGCAGTGAGAATATCTGTTGCTCAATATTCCTGTAATGACAATTGTACTACTTTCTCTCTGCAATAATAGTTGCTGGAGAAAAGAAAGACATGGGGAGGTTCTGGGAAAAGATTCTTCTGAGTCACAATGAAGTATCTTTTGCTTATATTTTGCAGGGAGGCAGGACCAATTCAAGTGGTCCACTCCCTGGTGGCTGATGGACTCCATTGGATTCCAGAAGAAACTGGGAATATCCCAGAGAATCTGTTGCATGGTCCTGCTGAAGCCCTTAGGCACCCTGGAATAAAAAGACAGCTGAGGCTTTGGATAGAAGTGTTCCCATGTGGCCTCTCTTGACCCATTGGGCTCAGCATTTCATGGAGGAGTTTGAGGGTGGTGAAAAGGTTGGAGCATCTCTAGAGGAAAACCATGAATGAATCTGACCGGACACTATTATGGGCTACATTATGGTGGTAAGAACAATAAAACTGTGTTATTTCTCTTACCTTATTGCATCTGTCTTTCAGCAGCCTTAGTTAAGATCACCCAGTCCCTCCTGGAGAAGGAGGGCTTGGGTGATCATCTCCAGGGCCATGCAAAGAAATTTGTGGAACACCTAATGGACAAAATTGCTTGGATTTGTTCCCTGTTGGAGGCCAAGTGTGGAGCAGGTCCATTGGAGATGCCTGGAGAGCAGTCTTGCCCGATTATCTGGGAACAGTTTGAACTAGTTGGACTTGTTGAAGTGAACAGGGTCCTCTATGCTGTCAGTGTAACATGTGCCATTTAGATCAGTGCCCCTCCTAGTTGGTGAAAGACTCCAGGATGGATTCTTCCAGGCGGGTCCAAGCAGTGATCAGTGCATCCCTGTGAGAGGGAACTTTTCCAGGTCCTTTTAAAGAGGTCCTGGTGTACCCCCTCCTTAAAAAAGCATCTTTAGACCCTACCTGTTGTAAAAGGTGGTTGTGTGGAAGCTGCAGAGGATCCTGGATGAAACAGATTATCTGGACTCCTTTCAGTCAGATTTCAAATCTGGTTATGGGATAGCGACAGCACTGGTCACACTTGCTGATGATCTCTGGCAGGAATGGGATGGGAGTAGTGTGCCCATCCTAGTTCTTGACCTCTTGGAGTCTTTTGATACCATCGACCGTGATATCCTTTTGGGCCATCTGCAGGATGTCATCTTGGAGGTGGTTTGTGGATTAATAGAAGATTCCTCCTCTGTCTGTTTATGCTTTAGTTCTTATTCACTTTTTCTTAACATTTTTATCTTTGTAGTTTAATGTTTTAATTGTTTTATATGATTATTTATAACATTGTAAGCCACCCACAGTCTCTAATTGTGAGATGGGCAGCATATAAATTTGCTAAACAAATAGTGATTGCAGTAGGGTAAAAGACTATATTGTATTCTTTCCCAGCTTAGTGCCCTTCAGATGAACTACAACATCCATTATTTTCTGATAGTATGATTATATAATGTCAGCAGTGTGGACAACACCATATAAAGTTTTCAACTTCTATTTAAAATAATAAAGAGAAAGAAATCATTCATTAGAAATCATAATTTCCAAAAATCTGGGAGAGAACATTTCACCAACTTTGAGAAAAGAAACCATGAAAATACATTATACAGCTGAACTCAGTTTATTAAGAGATTTAACATTTCTCAGTCACCTTATTATTTAGCTAGTCATTACAGAGTTGAACTTAGTTTATTAATAGAGATTTAACAACTATTTCTCAATCACCTTAATCTTTACCACTGTTTCTTATCACCATACTCATATTAATTAACTGATTCAAGACTGTCTAACAATTGTTTTGTGAATGACAATTATCAACAGATAAATCACTCTTTTTTCCTTCTCATTTTATTTTCCTGTTATTTTCCCTCTTCTCCATTAGCTTATCTCTCAGGTGCCATAAAACCTTACCTGGAAACTTACAGGATAGGAAGATGATCAGTTATATTCCTTTTTTTCCACTGCATCAATTGTGTCCTGATTCAGCAACTCTTATCTACCTCATTTTGTCCCTTTCTGTACTGGGCAGCAGCCAGAAAAAAACCAGCCCACTCTTTGGCATAACCACAGAGATAGGGTGATTGATTGTGGTGGGCTGATGGAGGGATTCTATCCATTAATGTCTGAAAGCCATTAGGGGATTTCATTTCACCAGGGACCATGATGCAGCAATGCCTGGGAGCACTCTTATGATAAAAAATGATAGAGAGAGACAGAGACCATTTGTGCATTGGGAGGACTGACTACACAAATGTTCTCTAAGCAGTCCCCAGCAATGTGTTTCCTTGTCGGGAAAAAGGAAGTCCATATGTCACAGAGAATGGGAGCATCAATATAGGTTCATATTTTTAAAACATACAAAAAAACCCAGAAATAACCTGGTTGGCTCTTCTCTTTTCTCAAAAGGTCTTCTGAAGAAATAAAAATTCTAGGCAGTTTTGTTCTAGCTCTGGTAAGGAGAGAATCAACAGAATTCATCAATTTCCGAATTAAGGATTCAGTTTCTCAGATAAAATTATCAAGCTAATGTTTACCAGGGAAAAATAATGCACGGAAGAAAGCATTCTGCCAGGGTTAGGAGTGTATCAGGCTTTGATTTCTCCGAATATCATGATGTTATAGGCTATATTTATGGCATTTATGGTATCTCAAGCTGTCATTAGCAGAGCTAACTCAACATACTTTGAATGTGGACTAAATATCATCACATCGATTCCATATACAGAAGCCAACCTGACTAACAACTGAAAGTTGTGTCACTATGGATGCTTATTTCAAATTCCCTACAAGTACCTGATTAGATTTGGTGCTACATGCAATCCTAAATCACCCCACCATCCTTCCCCTATATGCTTAACATAGTATTTGAACCATGAGGAGACATTTTTCTGTCTAATGGTAGATAAAATCATACAATTAAAAGAAGCCATTTAGATCATCATATCCAGTCCCCTGCTTGGTGTAGGAATCCAGATTAAAACGAGAAGATTGTCTAACCTACCCTGAATTATATCCAATGAAGGAAAGCAGACTACTTCTCAGAGCAGTTGGTTCCAATGTCAAACTTGTTTAGGAATGTTTTCTTAACATTTAAATTACAGTTTCCTTCCTATTGTTTAAGTCAGAATTTTGCATATTCTGTCATGATTTTATTTATTTATTAAATTTATATAGCCCCCATCGCAATGAGGTGATTCTGGGTGGCGCACAACAAATAGATAAAACTACAGATATAAAAATCATATTAACAGTAAATACTATAAAAACAAAAGAAATAGATAATGAGTTCTGACCCCTCTACTATAGCACAAAGTTTAATTTATTATCTCCAGTCTTCTCAATACTACTCATTTCACTCAGCATCTTATAACTGGATTTAGTTTTCTGTCCTTTGGACAACAGTTGCCTTTGTCTGAATCTTCTTAACATGGATAATAATAAAAGTAAGTACAGTACCTGAGGTATAGTCTCGCTAATACAGTCTAGAGTGGAATTATATTACTTCCTGGGGTTCAGAAACTATATTTCTATTGAAGACACTAAAGTTGTGTTTGCTGTTTTTTGCAGTTATATCACAGTGGTGATTCATTTTCAGCCTATGATTATCTACAATTCCAAGTTCCTTTTCATATCTACTATTGCCAGATCTTGTACCCTCTTTATCTACCTATCCATTTTATTTTTTTCCTTGAAGAACACCTATGCATTTGACTCTGAAAATGTGGAATTATTCGATTCAAGAACAATACATCTTTGGTCATCAATGATGGGAAGAGAAAATAAGAAATGGACATTGCCTTTATGTTTCACTTGTGAGTTTTTAGATTAGACCTCATGATGTGCTAAATCAGTCCTTATGCCATACGTTTATTCTGTCTTCAAGTCTTGTTCTGACACATCTAGAAAACAGAGAATGGTTCTTGTATTTGCTGCAGAAGATTAAAAGATTTTCAGAGTCTACCTACCTCCCTTAAAAGATATTCTGAAAGATATCTAGCAAATTGGTTATCCAGTGCCTTTTATTAATCCCTAAGATAGAGCCTGTCATTCAAAGGAGTTGCAGCAGATTGAAGATAAAGAAAGAAAACTAGTAATTTAAGGCTGCATTCTGTTGAGATTTTAACCCACCACAATTGCCCCATATCTTATTGTCAGATAACAATATTTGCCCTGTTAGTAGGATATATAGCTTTGCATTTTCCCCATATTTTATTGTTAAAACAGTCTGATTAAAGTGTGGTAAAAATCCAAAACTACTATTCCAATCGCTCTGGATTTACTTTCTGCCCAAATTATGCAGCACTGGAAATTTAAAAATACTGCCAATAAAGAAGAATGCAGGGGAAAAATAGATTTAACAAATTCACTGTGGGCTTTTCCACGTTGAGGGCTTCAGCTGCTTGTCTCTTTTCCTGATTTTAGCCCCTTCTTCCACATCAGCTACAATACTCTAATAACCAAAACTTCTATCCAATCTCCTGTTTAACATAAGCTCCAATTGATGGGTCCCCCTTCTTCTTTATCCTTTCCACACATACCAAGAATTCAAGTGCCAATTGCTCTTCTTTCAGCAGACATGTTTTTGAGAATTGGTGGAAAACATACACAAACATATACACTATACCAGTGTTTCTAAACCTCAGCAACTTTAAGATGCACATTGAAGCCCACACATCAAAGTTGAGTAACGCTGCATTCGACATTTATTCTGGTCTAATCTATATCAATTTGAACCAATTTGGAAATTGGTCCTGCTCCCATTGCTTTTTTGCTTGTCCGTAGTCATTCTGCTTCTTTGTTTAGCTAAAGAAATATCTC
>JANHZU010007483.1:3279-20448 GCA_032468055.1 Acrochordus granulatus | reverse complement strand
TCCTGCGTGGTACGACTGTATATCACTTGTTATGAGTCAGTCTACACTGAGAGGAGTTTGTTCTTGTAAGGGAGGCTGATACCCATGAGCTTCCACCTGCAAGAGGGGCTGATTCCCACAGGTCGGGCGGGATTAGAATTTACAACCTCCCACTTGCTAGTCTGTTACCTTAACCGCTAGACCAAACTACTTGGGAAAGGCTGACAATTAGTCTCTTTCAAGCTTTGGTTGTAGATTCTGAATGTTTCTTGCCTCTTTCATGTGGCATTCTCTGAATTAAAAAAATAGGTCATCTACCTGAATATGATAGTACTGTATACATTATGTGGCAGATGAAGTGTCCAGGGTGCTGAAACTGCTGCTCATACTTGTTCCAAGAACAGGATTCAATACTTTGAGAATGCACCTGCATGAATTACAGTATAAACAATATTAAGTTGAAAGGAGTCGTATTTCTTTTATATCCTCAAAAAAATTCACATCCTGTTGTGAAAGCCATGAAACTGTGGGAGACATGAATTGAACATAAGAGGAGAAAGGTCCAATTTCCTGGACAATTAGGCTGTGTATCCTCCTGTGATATGACATTTTTGGACCATCATCTCAATACTGTACATATTGCCCTAACTTTCAAATAAAAAATGAACTTATGTAAGGCTGATCAGTACAAACATTTCCAACTCCAATGGAAAGAAACTAGGGAGCATTACATGTAAAAAGTACACAGTTCTCTTTCTTTCCAGCTCCTTTCACTCAGTTTTAGTGCAATGAAAAGAATACTTTGGTCTGACTAGTGTAACCACCAAATTGTATCTGATAGAATATACAGAGTCATGTTCACTATGTGTTTCCTGATTGAACTGGAATCACATAGAGAGGAAAACAGTAGTCCAGAAATGACACCACATCTACAAAATACAGGGCTGATCACATTTTATTTATTCAATTGTAAGATGCATATCTTCTTCAAGGAGATCAATGCCATAGGTATACCATTCTTCCAAAATGAACCCATAGCAACCCCATAAAATATAGTAGGGAAGACTGAGAGAACGAGATTGAAATAGTCTGAAAAAGGCTGTTAAAAAAGGAAACTTTATTTCAGAATAGAAATGTGTTTTTCATGCTACAAATTAAAATGCACAAAATTGTCACCAGAGTGTCAGTATTATTTGTGTTCACGCTGACATCTTATTTATGAGTGATGCTATATCTTCACCATATATAAAACCTTAGTAGATAAATCTACTGTATCATATTGATATATATCCATAAAGTTTCCAATATGATATGAAAGCTAATCAATATTTTCTTATTTAACAAAAGAATACTGCCTCTATCTCACTGCCCATTCCTTCAAATATATTCCTCCTATATTTAAGTCATGTGTATAAAGCAGTTTGAAACTTAGGTGTGTTAAATTTTGTGCTTCTATTTTCAGGTATAATTAGTAAGCTCATGAGTCAAGTGCCTGTAGAAACTGTCTAGAAAGTCTTATAAAATTGCAAATTAAAACAAAATACTGCACAAGGAAGATGTTTCTCAATTAGCATTCATTAGGAACGAGAACTGAACAGCCACTGAATTTACAATAGACAGACACAATAAAAAGAACCATATCTGATTAGCTGAAGACTCAGAATCTGTGGTTTTTACTCAGTTCTCCTTTTAATGTGACTTCACTTTGGTCAAGAAATGACCATAATTTACATAAAAGTGGAGCATATCTTTTTATAATGGCTGACCTTATCTTATGGGGATTTCACTGATTCTTATTATTAGAATTAGAAATTCTGGGAACTGTATTTCCAGTGCATTATCTAATTGGGAAGACCTGGTATATATCATATCTAAAAAGCAATTCCATCTTTGCCTTTACAATGTTTTATATACTTTGTGCTTATAACATTAAGCCCATTAAAACAAAAATAAAAGCACAACATTATTCTGTTACCACTGGTTTATTTAAATATGTTCAGGAGTTCACAGAAGACAAAGTAAAATCCACAATATACATACCCTATATATATTGAACAAGGCAAAATTAGTATTCTATACATAGATGATCAAGCAATTTTTCAAGCACAATTAACTTTGGGTGAATAATTTTATTAGCTTAGGATGTAAATACACAAATGTCCACCTTCCATCACATTACCCATCTGGCTGCATTTTTCTGTCCTTTTCTGCTATTTGAGATTAACCAGATGGTAGCCAAGAAGAAAATTACAATAGTTTGTCCTATGTTAGTCTAACATTAACCTACATTAAATGTAGGTATGTATGTAATTAAAATTACATAGTTTGTCCTATGTTAGTCTAACATAAATATATTTAGAGTTTGTATCTTACAAGAGGAAAAGTGACTTGATAACTTTTTAATTCTCCCTTAACTGAATTGTTGGGATTTGTGAGTGTGAGAGAAAGGTGTACAACTAAATAAGTGCAAGCAATTGATTTCTATAATTGCCCATCTCAGCAAGTGACTCCTGGTGATGTACTTCATAACATAACATGGAGTATGGATATGGATGGCTATGTGTGCACAAATAATTTCTGTTTTGCATGGACGGGTAGTAAGGTGACTTATATTAGTGCAAGACTTGGAGCAGCTTGAGCAGGGCAACCATTCTTGCTCCTTGTTCTCATCATTTCAATGTTAATAGGCCGATTGATTGCAAAAAATCTTAAAATTATTTTCTAGAAGTAGGGAACAGAAGTGATAATGTGAATGTGCCCCATACCATTTATGAAAGGGAATTTTAAAAAATGTCTAACATGCATTGTTCTTTGTGTACATACTAAATAATAGTTATTACAATAGCAGTGACTTTGGAATAGCATCTATAGTTGCTGTTGTGAATTCACCAAATCCAGGATATGGAGATTTTACTACAATATATGACTTTATACAGGATGATAGAATGAGATCAATTAATCTAGTTCCCTACTCAATATAGGAATCTCCAGGAACAAATACGGTACACTGAGTGAACACAAAAAGATTTGGCAGCATGCAGTAGTGTTTTCCTTCCTTGTGCTCTGCACATGAAATATAAGGTTTGTCTTAATTGTTTCCAAGGATCACCAACTCAGAACTTTACCCAGCTCTGTATTTCCTGCTGCATCTATCTTTTGGACATCTACATGCTGGTTAGAAATGAACTACTATCAGGAAATCATCTGTATTACTTCTTCCTTTCTGGCAGTTCCTGGGCTCAGTCAAGGGGGTGTAATTTAGTATAGTAACATTCATACAGACAGCTTCACCCCAAAAACTGAAACTAGAAGCAAAGCATAAAGATTCACTAAACTCCCCCATTGCAGCCTTTTTTTTATTTCCTTTCCATAATATAGCACTTCAGGACTTTTCCACTACTGAGATGGATTAGGCAGCTATTAGCATTAGCATTAAAAAAGGAAGGAAGGAAGGAAGAACAAAAAAATAATTCCAGTTCCATTACATACAAACAGAATAGTATCCTTGGCACCAGATCTAGGGTTGCAGGATTATCTCACTAAAAACATCTGCATTTTGATCATGTGGGAATATTTTTAGTCTCAGATTCTCATCTTTATAATGGAAGTGATAATGCCCTCCTTCACAGAGATATTTCAAGCAATGAGATAATGAACAGTAACATACTTGGCACAGTGAAATGTGAACAAATTATTTATGAGTGACATTATTCTGAATATTTTATACCATATTCATAACAAATATCTCTATTAATGTGGAAGACAAAATCTACAAATTAGGTAGGATGGGATAAGATTCAGAAATGTCCATGGTAATGATTTTCTTTAGCACTGGTTTTAACAGCAACAACCACAAAAATCAACATTTTCTTGGTGCTTAATGACAATGGGATGGGACTCAAGGCTGAGAGAAAGCAGTATCCATATACCAATGGTCCTTCCCAATAATCTGAATAACCTCACAATACCTCATTATTTTAATGCAGCAGCTTCTTTTGAGCCTTATAGCCTCTCATTTGACTGAATAAAATATTATCTTTGGGAAATTGTGTATCTTCTTGTCGCAGAAGACTAACGTCCACTCTCCAATTGACTGACAAGTTAAATAGGTGTAATTCTTCCAGACTAGTCTCTCCCCAAATTCCCTTCTATATATGAGAGAGAAAATGATTGAATCCCTGTGGTTCAATCCTCAATGAAGATCATAAAAAATCCATCTAAAATTACTGTTTATCTCTGATCTGGAGATACAGTCTTTTTCACTTGTATCCAATTCCTAAACATTAATGTTTTACTTCACTTTTTAATAGGTGCATTTGTATGTTAATACATACAAAATTGTACTGTAGAATAAAGTGGTAAAAAGAAGACTCAGTCAAATCTTCTCCAACTGGTTATGCAAAAATGAGAACTGGGAGCTGCTCCAAAAATGCAGAGCAAAGGAGCCTACTTCCCCTTTCCAATATTGCTGGCATCATAGACTTTTAACATGATGGAAGAGGAGATTATGGCAACTCTCTGTAAAGTGTCAGCTGAAGCAACCCTGGAAAATTGATACAATTATAATCCCATCTCTAGGGGTTTACAGACTTTATGGCAAATAATATCTACAAATCTCAATTTTACTGGAAAACTGATGGGAAAAAAAACTGTTTCTGACTTCTCTAGTTCTATTCAGAGTGAAAAATACTGAATGGCATTTGTATGTAATACATACAGTTTAGTCTGTGCAGTTCCAGGAAATGATCTGAGTTGAATACACAAAGCATTAAGTTCAGAAGCTAAGCTCATTTAACTCATAGAACACAGTCATTAATAACAACTAAAAAGAGCATATTTAGAATGCTTTTTTCCCTTTTGGCAAATTATACTGGAACTTAGATTTCAAGGTTTTCAGAATAAAAGAAGGAACTGAACTCCACAAATTCTAAATTCAGAGATTTAAGTACAGAGAATGTCCATCAGGTTGATTTGAGGCAGTGAATAAAATCTTAGCAGAAATATGTTTAAAAAATGAAAACTCTGTGGATCAGAGTAAAGGCCTTTATAGTCCAATAGTTTGTTCCCACTATGACCAGTCAGAGATATCCATAAAATAGGATATGAATACAAAAGATTCCTCTTAGTGATGTACTTTGGCAACTATAGCAAGAAGGCCATTGCTTTCAACACAAAAGCTGATGTGCAGCTGATCATGAGCTATAAATATCTCTGAAAAAAAAAACAGTCTTGTGGATTGTTAGCTTCCTACACAGAGGGAATATTCCCAAGAAATATGTGTACCTGAGAAAGAGGAGATGCAAGTGAAGACAAGTAGTTACATAAGAAATATGCTGATAGTTCAAAATGGAAAAAGGACTAAAAGTTAGGGGAAAAACTGAGAATGAATGAGATTGAAGGACCCACTCCCATTTCCATAGACATGCCTACCTCCCTTCTTGCTATGCAAGAAGACATTCCTTTCTGCCCACTGCCTGGCCCTCCCAGCCCACACCTACCTTCTATGCCACTGAGGATCTTGAAGCATTTTGTAGTGAACCAGTAGGATATGATCAGGAGAATGATGATTAGGGAGGCATACAGGAGGCTGTCACTATGGGGGGATTCCTTCTCCATATTGCCATGCCAGGTATGTCCCCCCTCCTTTTCCTTTTGCCTTGGCTCCCTGAATTTCTGTTACATTAGCTTCTCCAAGGCAATCTTGTGCTCTCAGTCATGCACATGAACCTGGCTCCCCTGACCAATTATATTAATTGTTCTCTTCCAACACATGGTGCCTATCTAAAAATAACTAACTGGCCCGGGGGAGCTTGGAGGGGGCGTTCATGCAAGAGATAGGAAGGAAAAATATGTTACTGGATCAAGATTGGGCCCTGTTCCACTGGCACTTCCTCCATGAATTGGCTCCCATTCTTATATCTAATGTTTGAATCTTTCTCTGTTCCACAGCAAGCATTTCTACCTGACTGCTTAGGACTTTCTCCCTTTATTTTTAGTGATCTTTAATAATAATGAATTGAAGATCTCAAACTGTATTTAATGAAATTGCACATATTTAATGATTGCAAATGTCTGGCATTTTTCTTATGTTTCTTTTGCCTTTCTGGGAGATAGTATAACTCTCCCCTTTGGATAATACTTTCCTATAGGGATATGAAGGTCAGAAACCAGCAACCCCAGACATAGCATCTCAATTTTCTCTTGTATTTACATATATGATTCTTCCTCATATAGTTCCTTCCTTTACACTCCAGCTTCCAACTCAGACGAGTTAGTTCACTGTCCTGAATCCTGAGATTAATATTTACCTCTTATTTAGTCCAGAAAGCCATATGTGGTTGCTTATGACTTCCTTAAAATAGCTTGAGAACATGATGCTGCCAATTTCCTCAGTTAAAAGAGGCATGGGATTGGTCAGCAGTTGGATACGAGACTGCCAGAAAATCATACGTATACTGCTTTGAAATTCATGATAGTAGAAAGATGGGACCAAATTTATTAAACAAAGAGATTCTATCAAATTAGATCAATGTTTAACTAGCTATGGAGTAATAATATATGTGAGAGTTTTGGTTGAGAGTCTCACAGCCATATCTAGAGAAACTAGGGACTGAATCTCAGATCAACTGCTAGTGCACTTTATTGAAATTACGAATTCAGAAGAATTATTTTGCAAAGTTATATGTGCAAATGTGTCTACACAGTCTTTAAATTTTCATTCCCCTTCAGATATCTAAAATCTTTGCATCAATAATAGCTACAATAATAATCAAAGAAATGGTCAAAAACATCTCAGTGAAAAACAAAAGCATCCCACATGTTAATTGCAGTACTGGCTATCAACGTAATTCCCCTGTTTCATGTTTACAATCATTCATCAGACTTTCACATCACTCACATCTCTTTCTTCTGGCATGTGTTCAGAGATAATAATAATAAATCTAGCTGATACTTAAAAGAGCCATAAGGGAATTACAGCAAAAAGAGCAATATTTGTTTGCATATCTTGGAGTAATACCTAGACACAATGGAGCAGTCCACATGACTAAAGGCTGCCACTACTCTCTCCTTTACTCACAGAAACACAGCATTTATAAAACACAAATGTCCTTTATTTCACTGTGGCCACAGTGAAAGGCAACTGCTATGTTAATCTCTATGAAGCTATAAGCTACTGTCTAAACAATCTTTCCAAAAATGTGTATGGTAAAATAAGGAGAAATACAATCAAGAATAAATGAAGATGGACTAAATAAAAAAGTGAAACAGGTATAGAAGCATATGTTAGAGATAGTTTGGTCACATAGAAAAACTGAGTGAATATCAAGTTGCAATACATATCTGTGAAGAAAAGAATGACTTAAGAAGGGGATAATTAAGGAACTTCACATATAACTATTATTATTATATTTATTAAATTTATATGTCGCTGAATTCAAAACAACTCTTGGCAGCTTACAATAAAATATTGTAAATTTTTGTAAAAAATGTAAAAAAAATCATATGTAGTGAAGTTAATTTTGACTGTAGCACTATTAGGGTTTGTACTGTTTCAACATTTTTTCTGGAAATTTTATTATGAGCAATATTTTTAATGTTGTTAGTTGCCCAGAATTATTTGTGAGTGGGCAGCCATACATTTTGAAAGAAAATTTTAAAGTATGGGAGAGATCTTAAAAAAGAGAGCAGTGAGCAATTTTAGGAAGAAAAGGCAATATATGAAGTGGTAGGTAAATGTGGTAAAAGCAAGGATGGTTTGCCAGTTCAGAAAGGTATAGAGAAGTATAATGAGTAGTATTTGGTAATAATTTGGTATAAATTAGGTTTCCATTTTTATAACATGCCAATAATTTCTTGGATATATTATTTCTTCTTTCTCACAAGATACATTACAGTTTATCCTGGAAAGGAATAGCGGGAGGACTATGTATACATACATGATTCAAGTGAGGCAACTGGACTTTCCTGGTTTTTGTCTTGAAGATGTTTCATTTCTCATCCAAGAAGCTTTCTTGGATAAGAAGTGCAATGTATTCAAGACAAAAACCAAGAAAGTCCTGTGCTTTTTGAGAAAGCATCTTTATGATAATCATGACCAAGATGACTAAGAATCTCCATAGGCAGATTCAACTGAGGTATATATGTATTTAACATGCCAGGTGCAGGCAACCTTTTTCTGGTGAAAAGCTAAATTCCAACCTAAGAAAAGTTACTAGATGGATAGCAGTGTTACTAAATAAATAGAAATGTCTGTTGATCTGAAAAAGCTCATTCTGAGATGATGCTCATTCCCAAACAAAATTATGATTATGCTGAATAACTTGTATTTTATAACTGAAGTAATATACATGGCTATAGAAATGTAAGATAATTAAATCTAATGTATATAATTAATCTTACTGTACCACTGAACAGATCTAAAAATATTAAACAAAATCAGAGGGTTTGACATAGGCACTGTGATATGGGTGCCTCTACTCTACTCATTTGCTTTTAGCTGCCATTAAAGAGTCACTTCACTCTGCTTAATGGGAGAGCTGGTGCTTCTCTCTTGCTGTATATCTAAAAGCAAGACCCACAAACACACAGGCACACAAATCCTTAAAAAGAATTTACATCCACTTTTTAAATTTGCTTAAAAAGATCTTTGCTACTTCTGAACTCTGCAGAACTCATTCAGCCTTAGCATAGTCATGAGCATATCAAACCTTCATCAGGGATATCTTTAACTATGTATATCTAGGAACTGCTGCTCAGATCTGAGAAATGCTAAATTCTGAGAAACGAAAGGGAATTCTGGGAAATTGTGAGACTGAAAAAAGGCATAAAGAGCTTCAAAGGGAAGCAGTAATTTTCAAGGAAGAATTAAGTCAAAATGAAGTGAGCAAACAAGTAAATTGTGAATGAGCAGGGTACATATTAAAAAAAAGCAGGCAAGCATGGTGCAAAGGGCAAGGTAGGAGAGGGCGATTGTGGGAGAGAGAGAGAAATCTTGAACTGAAACCTACATCAGCAACACTGCTTCAATCATCTCTTCCCAGTGACCTATTTGTGAATAAAGGACATCAACATTCTATTCTCTATCTTTTGCTCATATAATATTGATAGATTTGCACAATATTTTTGAGTGCATATGTTTTATCTAGTTACAGTCCTTTAGCAGAAAGTGACTCTCCAGGTACTGAAGAACAAGACTTTCAGCAGCTCCAGTCAGTATAGTTAAGAGTAAGGATAATGGATGTTGTAATTATGCAGCATTAGTTTCCTCAGTCTGTAGGCAGTTAGTATTATTTGGTACAGGTGGCAGGATTGAAGCTCAAAGAGAATGTATGAGGTAAAGCTCCAAAACTAGCTTATGGAAGAAACAATATTTGAACCAAGGGCCTGATTGCTGGCACAATCTCTTAGCCACTAGTTCAACTTATTCTGCATCCCCTTTCTATTTAGAGAAGCCTAGCAGCCACAAAAATAAATCTAATCAAATCTTTCTACTTTCTTGTATTGCAACAAAATAATATCTGTGCATCCTTACATAAAGCTCAGATCCAAAAACCAGGTGCTACTGTCCCACTTTTCTCACTTCATCTGTAAAATATAGCTAAGAATGTATTCACTTTCTTTTTCACATATATACACTCAGACACCCACCAGTTCCCTGGCATAGAGCTAAAATTAGCCAGTCACCCACCTGTCTGGGTATAAATAGAAAATAAAAGCTGCACATAGGCAAGGTTTCAAAATCTCTGAGCCCTAGCTGGGTATCCTTATGGTAGATGTCTATACCAGCCTGCGCTGCAGCCAGTCCCTCCTATCAGAAAAGCACAGGTATTTTGAGCCAAAAACATTGTTATTAAATATAAAAGTCACACAAGGAATGAGTTTTTTTCCAGCACCTTTTAAGAATTCTGCTTAAATAGAAGTGCAGTCTAGATGTGTTGGATTATAATCCCCACTAGCAACCAGCTTTGTTCCTCTTTGCTAGTTAGAGACAGGGCTCTTAGTCCAAATCATGATGAAAATGCCAATTGGACAAAGGATCAGCTAAAGGTGCCAAACAACTGATTATCCTTTTGACAAACTCATAGCTTTTGGTATGGCACCATAGTGGCCCCTAAACATCAGGCAAATTATTCCCACCTTGAATAACTGGCATTTATAGACCTGTGCAGGAAATAAAAGAAACCTCATCCCCAAAAGTTCAGATACAAAAGAGTTAAAGGAAAACCAGAATTTAACCTGTCAATCTGGTAGTAGGGAGAGACCATCAGAGACCAAGAAAACTGAATACTACACAGCTAGTTAGAAGCAAGAAGGTCAGCTTTTAAAAGTGGATAAATCAAGCTCTATGTTGTCTTTGTTTTGTCTTTTCTGTCTGGCTCAAAGCCATGTAGACAGTGGCCTAATTCCCAGGAGGAGAGAGCCAGTTTGGTGTAGTGGTCAAGGCATAAGGCTAGAAACTGGGGGACAGTAGGTTTTAAGTCCCACTTTGAGCATGGAACCAGCCAGGTGATTTTGGGTCAGTCACTTCCTCTCAACCCTAAGGAGGCAATGGCAAATCACTTGGGAAAAACCTTGCCAAGAAAACAACAGGCAAATTTCTAAGAACTGGACACAACTGAACAGGTGGAAAAAAAAATCCCAAGAGAGAAATTGGAGATCCAAGATACATACAACAATGTAAGAACTAGTAGAAAGTACAGGCTAAATTTTATTTTATAGGGAATGATTATCTGTTTATTATCCATTGCTTTTTTTGGTCCTATCTGTGTTCTGCATATATACGCCCTTGGTTGGAGGAACAGCTACTGAGATAAATCCTCGAGACCTCTCTTTCCTTTTTTCTACAGCTTCATTTTCCATTTACTTCTTTAACCTTGATGTTTATAATAAAACCTCACATTTCTTCATGAATCTGCCCAGGAATTTAGCCTTTATCACATGTTCCAGCTACTAGGCTAAACAGAAGCTCAAGATTTGTCGTTTTCTTCCTCCTGACACAAACAGATTTTTTTTAAAAAAATAAGAGATGGTGGCTGCATTTACTGATCAGGCTCTCTCCCCAGAAGTAGTGAGAAGGGGCAGGGAGATTGTGGGTGAGGGACCTAAAGAACCCATAATGAGAACCAGGCAACCTACTTTACACATTCCTGTGTGTGCATGCTTAAGCATGTCCCATGGCAATCTGATTAAATAGAATTCAGCTTTCGTTAAATAGGAAGCCTCTTGCATGTAATCTCATTTGTACAATGATAGAAGACTTGCAAACTAGCCTATCCCTTTCTAATTTTAATTTTTTAAATAACTCATTGTGAAATCATTACGTTTAGCTACCAGATAATTCCTGACGTTTTGAGTTAGAGATGCATAGTTTCCTTGCTAGGACAAAAAAGCTCAGTTTCTCCAAAGGGAGTATTGGGGTGAGGGGATGAAAGGAGAGAGAAGTCTTATTAACATCCAAGTGGGAAACCCAGGGGAACTTTTGGTAACTATCCTCTTTGCAATGAATTCTGAACACATCCAAGAGTTTATTCAAGCAGAAGATAAATAAGTGGTTTAATTAGACTGACTGTACATTTTACAGTCATATAGATTGGGTTAGTATATAAACATATGAAATAAATAACAAATTGGAATTCTTCATCTTTTTTATATTCCCCCTTTTCTGAGTAAATTTCTTTTCCAATTCATAGGTTGGATTTCACTGAGTTAATAAGGGAATTTCTCATTAAAATCTTATCACATGAAACATTATTGTTATTTGGCTATTCCTTCTTTTAAGACTGTCACTAGGTTTATTATTTATTTCTGGGTTTGGGGCAGAAGGCACTTTCTCTTTCCTTTTTTTCCCTCTGGATGAGTTAAAGAGAAAAAGGTTGGAAAAGGAGCTTAAAAATAAATGTGGACTGACTAGAAGGTGTCAGAAGTTCATCCTGGTTGGCAGTAGCTTGTTCTAGGTATCTTTTATTGGACAGCTCTAGGAAGACATTATCCTCCTTTCTAAATCTTTAACTACACCAAATTTTCATAACCTGACCTTCAGGCCCCTTTCAGAAACAAAGGCCAAAGAAATGAATTGCGAGTGTGCGCGCGTGCGCGCAGGCACACACACACACACAGAAGGTAGCTTGGGTCATCATGCAAGATTTTCTCAAAGAGGATATTGCACTACATACATCATTTCATAATATATATAATGGCAGTGGATGCCTTAAAAAGTCCTTAGTTGCAACATGGATCATGACTTAGTGATACTATACCTCCTCGCATACTCTATTCTGCTTTGGCCATCCTTAGTTCATCCTTCTCCTTACAATACCTTAAATATATGTTGGCTTTCATTTCCCATGATTCACAACAACTATGATGAATGTCGGGAGGAAATTACTGGGGTTGAATACTATAACAAATGGAAGGCATCATGTTAGGGACATTAGGCTTGGCACTGTTGCTGTGCGACCCTTTTCCCCAAAGCTGCTCATTCAGCCATATTACTTGTCTTTGCTAAGGTAATCCAATGATGGATATATTACCAGTTTTAGGGGTTTTTTTGTCTGTCCATTATCACAGTTAAATTTAGGTCACTGACAGCTGAATCTTATTATAGAACTATTGATCCGAGTAAGAGCCGATTATTAATAAAGTCCATCCAGATATTGGCAAAAGGATATTTTTGGCCACCTGTGTTACTGCTTCAGTCTGGTTATTTAATTAAGAATCCTTTCTCCAATGTTACCTACTCTAAGCATTCAACATCATACAAGACTGAATGGCCTGTGTAACACCAGGAAAACCAGTTGCCATTCAACACTGCAATATTAAATTAAATTAAATTAAATGTCTTTGGAATAATGCAGAGTTTTTTTCCATTCACTGTAGAATAATCACAATCTGCCCTTAGTTAGATAAGATTTCCTGAAAACATCCTACCACTAAAAATAACTGAGCTTTAAACTTATTTGACTGTTAGTATCTCTGAAACCCTTTTAAGAGTTAAGTAAAATATCTAATTACACAATAAGAACACAGTCCTGAGGGAAAAATATGTTTCATGAAGTCATATTCAAATAAGGTCGGTAATATTTACATTTAAAACAAGCTGAATATTTTGGATGGCACCACGACTTACATTTTTAAATCTCTGAGTCTACCATGTTACTGTAGCATGACCAGTCTTACAAACAGGGTAGACAACTGATGCTGCTGCTTGCCCCCTTTAATAAGTCAACTCTTCTTTCAGAAAAAGGAAGACAGGAATTGAAGATGGGATCCACGGTATATTTATTCCAGGGCGGATGGTTCTTCTTCCCTTAGATGTGTAAGCAACAGGAACAAAATGGATCTGAAAATTTGCTTTTCTTCTGCTTTCCACTTTATGTAGTATATACTTCAAAGGAAATTTAAGATTACAGAAAATCAAGGGATTATCACATTCCTAGTGCCACTGTCCTCCACACTAAATATAGTTTTTGATCAAATGCCTGAAAATGCATTTTTACCTTTCACAGTTTGCTCTCACTCACCACTGCAGTTCAATTCTCTGTGAGCACAACCTCAAGGGCTCTGCCCTAATTTTCATGCCTTAGTGTCAGGTAGGCATGATAAGGAACACTTCCCAGAGCAGAATAAAAAAAAGCAAGTATTTAAAGATGCAGGGTCAATGGGAAAAGTCTAGGAGATTTTCCATTTATTTCAACAGAATGCAAAGACATTCTGATGAGGGATCTTATCCCAGCAATACCATTACCAAGGGACTTAAAATTTTTCTCAAAATGTGATACTCAGGTTTTGGAATGCCCCTCCTATGAATCTTCAGCATTGGATACAATGCAATGGGTTTCTCAACCATTATATAGTTTCCTAGCCAGTTTATGCTTACTCTATTTTGTCACGGATTTGCTTCTGCTTTGCTTTTAATTATGAATTTTGATATACTGGGTGTTCTCTAAAGGGGTTTCCCTCATATGACACAGCCTGCTCCCTCCCCCTAGGAATGGAAAGCCCCTGTTCTCATGAATAAATGAATACATACAGACATATTTCCTTTTTTTACATACATATATAAATTTTACCTTTTTATATAATCCTGTATTTGTGGTATGCTTTGGCCTTTGTATGCCTCTTGTAAACTGGTTTTTAGGTCAATTTAAAACAAACATACATATCCATCACACTAAAATAAACAGTCTTATGCAAACTAAAGAATGGGATTGAGAGATAATCAGTAAAAGAAATTAAAGGGATGAGATAAAAAAAGGAAAGAAGTATAGCTGAATACCGCTCACTGTACTTCTCCATACTGTTTGTCCTGGCAAACTCATCCATACTTCTCCCAGATTAAAAGAAAGCCTTTTGGATTAAAGGTGAAACATCTTCGACTTGAGAAAAATCCAGTCCAGATGCCTGTTTTTTAAACTTGGTTGCGATGCAATTACCCTGGACGAGTGAGAGTCTTCACAGACATATCTTCATAAATTGCCTTTTGTTCTTTGTCTTTCTCAGGATTTCATCAACACAAATTTTTTAGTTTTTCCTTTACTCTCAGTCTATTCGTTCTTCCTTCATATATTTGTTTATACTTTAATTCTTACGCTATATGACCAAGTCACCACAAGTTACTTCTTTATACTGGTCACTCATATTTTTTCAATCCACATTCCTTGAGTACCCATTGTTCTTGACCCTATCCCTTCATGTTTTACCACATATGCTTCTTAAGTATCCCATTCCTGTCAATGTTCTTTTATATTTCTACTGCTTTTCTCAACTCTCACTTCTGTATAACAAAGTGGAGAGAAACAGGCACTTAAGAACATCTATTTTCACTTCTTCTGACAGTCATTCAATTCTCATAACAGGCTGTATTGCATCTATCAACATTTCTAAGTCTTAAATTTTCTCCATTCATTTTCTCAGTTTTAATAAACATTCTATCAAAGCACAAATATTTATCTCCTTGTCTTTTGCTATTTATATAGCAAATTAATTTTCAGCTTCCTAAAGTTTTGATACATAATATTGAATCATAATATAACAATGCTGTTGTTACTGAACAAGAAGAGAGAAGAGATTTTTCACAACAGCTTTCTACTGGAAAACCATCTCCCCTCCTTTTACTGAAAGAGTAGAAAACAGTATAACACTTGTACCTTCCAACTACATCCACTGTCCATACAGTATGAGAACAATGTAATATGGAGTAGGGAGCTGTCTCTACTATCAATCAGCTTAGTGAAATTGTCCCAAAGTAGATCTTTTTTAAAAAAAATACTGAAGCATTTTGTCAATCAAGCAGCAAAGATACTGTAAACAGTACAACAAGTCAACATAAGTGAGCTATATTTGTTTAAACACCCAGAAAATATTACTTATATCCCAGAAATATTAATACAGGAATATTTAACACAGATCCATTGTAAAAACCAGAATTTGTATGTTAATGTTCTCTGCTCCAAAACTAAATGCATCCACGTTCAATAGTCCTACAACTTTAACCTTGGAAAAATATATCACGTTTATTTTGTGACTTTAAAATCAGCCCCTGTGTTTTCTTGCATATGCACTGAGATGAAGTAATTCTGAATGTACCACTTCCCAAATAAAAAAAGAAATTTGCACATGTCTGGCAACTCCCCAATGGCTCAATCTATGCCTGTTGCTTGAGGACAGGAGAGCACATTTGTCCTTTGAGTGATATGCTAGAGACCACTTTCCCCAAAGTGGCCAACTGGAGTCAGGGCACAAACTACAGTGGGGTTTGTGCTCTTAAAATGAAAACAATTACAATTCTTAATCAAGCTGACTTCTCTTATATTTGATGATTTTTTACTGCATGTCTCTGAGGGGAAAGAAAACCAAGGCAAGAGTCGAGAAAGGCTTCAAGTAATAAACAACACAGTAACAGGTCTAATGTGCTCCTTTCAGAGTTTGAGCTTCTGGCATAGCAAAGCCCTTAAATGATTAAAAATATATTTCTTAATATTCGATTACCATTTGAGCACTAAGAAAACTATGGCATAGAAACAGACAAATGGAAGACAGAAATGACAAGGTAGAATAAATTGCAGGTTTATTCTATAAATAAACTGTAAAGCACTCTATAATGAGATCAATAGGACACAAGATGGAAAATTTTCTTTGCAACATTGCATTAAGCATTTTGCTAACACATTTCAATATAATGTTCTTTGATGGTGCATTGATGATCAGCATCGTGTCTCAACAAGCATATATACAGTCAAAGATACATCATCATTTAGGCTCTCCATTTTACTCTCCAGATCATGGAAGTTAATTTAAAATAGCCCTCACAATAAATAGGAATTACCATCTCTGCAAGATAAAACACAGATAAATTTCATATATAAGCAATACATCAAAAGCTGTACAGTAAACTCTTGGATTACAAATGCTTCTACTTACGTACAGTTAGGGTTACAACCATTTTTGTCCAGCAAAATATATCTTGGCCTACAACATTTACCCAGCTTACAAACACCAGTGTTGCATGCCATGTGAAGCTCATGGATGCCAATGTTGCATGCCATGTGATGCCCACAAACTCTGACATTGCATGTGAGCAGTGAGCACTCATGTAGTGAGGTTCTCCTTTTGCAGATATTTCTTTTTGTTTGATTTAGCCATCATGAGCCCCAAGAAAGCTCTTATGAGTAGTGATACACCAAAAAGGTAAGGGAAATAGCAAATCACTGTAGAGCTTAAAAAATAAATTCTTGCAAAATATGATGGAGGTGTTTGTATGTTAGATCTGGCCTCAGATTATGGGATGGCAAAGTCAACAATTTGCTGTATACTGAAAGAGGCTATCAAAGGAGCTGATGTTGCTAAAGGGGTGTCAGTGCTTACAAAGCAAAGATTACCAGCACTTGAAGAGATTGAAAAACTTTTGCTGATTTGGATAAATGAAAAACAGTCAGCTGATGATATAATTTCCTGGACTTTAATTTGTAAAAAAGCCAAGGTGCTTTATGCTGACATTGTGAAAGACACCCCTGGGATGAGTGCCAATAGTGAGTCTTTCAAGGCTAGTAGGGGATCTTCTCTTCTTTACTTCCTCTATTACCACTTTGAGTGTCAAGGGAGATACAATGTTCTTGTTCTTGCACTTCTGGTGGCCTCAACCAGTGTTATTTGATGCTGTTGTAGTGTGTCTTTAATGTTGTCTCTCCATCT
>JANHZU010007482.1:12581-26261 GCA_032468055.1 Acrochordus granulatus | reverse complement strand
CGCAGTGCTTCTCAACCTTGAGCAGCAAGGTTGAAGAAGATGGGTGGACCAGCCATCCCAGCCAGCACTGGGAGTTGAAGCCCACCCACCTTCAAGTGCTCAAGGCTGAGAAGCACTGATCTAGTCCGACTCGAATCGATGTGCAAGAAAATCAGTTCAGGAGGTGGCTGTCCAGCCTCTCCTGTTCTTAAAAAGAGGCGGAGAACCCACAATCTTCATCGGGAGCCTGGTCCACCGTTGTTGGGATCTTCCTCTCAGTCTTCTTTGCATCTTTCTGGTTTTTCCTGCTTTTCTCTTACTGTACTTTTAGCTTTTTCCTACTATTTCTCTCTCTTTAGTTTTCTCTGTTCTATTTTACTTGTATCAGTTCTCTCTGTTGCTGGTAAAATTTCATGTCTCTCTCCATGCATCCATCCATCCATCCATCCACCCACCCACCCTTCCTTCCTTCCTTCCTTTTGCTCACAGTTTGCTTTGTGCAACTTCCATGTACCCCACAGCTCGGCCTTCTCCACACCTGGGGGAGGCTGGTCCTTTGCAGTTTGCAATCCCCTCCCCTCCAAATGACTATCCTATCGTCGCAGTCCTCTCCTGGAGGTGGCTTTTCCTCCCATCTCTTAACCATTTTTCCATGGCTCAAAAGCTCCACCAGACACAACTTTATGCGTTTTAGAAGTTCTTTCTTTTCACACATCCCCAAATAAGAGCCCATCCACCACAAGGAAGATCATAACGCATCCAAAGGTGACTGGTGACATTCATCTCCCTCCTCTGCATGAGTTTCCATCAGAAGCATCCACAGGGAGAGTCAAAAGAGTCAAGATGGCGGCCAGGACTGAAATCCTGCCTCTGTTACATGTGGCACACACAATGCATGAAAAAAGATGTGAGGATTCAGTCACATAGACATGGCTGTGATGCTATCTGCTTTGATTCAAAGACACCCCCCCGCCCCCGTTTCCAACATCCTTCCTCAACCACAGTGAGATGTTTTTCTACAGTCCAGGGTCTTCTAAGCAAATTGGGGAGAGGGAGATAGAAATGAAAATTCTCCCCCATTTTTCACTCTGGTCACCCCTGGCTGGATGAAAGTCTTCTTTGGAGGGTCCATTCTTGCTAGCCCCATGCACCACACACACGTGTGTGTGTTGCATGTGTCTCCCCACTCACCATCTGGCTTGTACTGGGCAATGATGGTGACCGTCTGCCCGGCGTTTTTCAGGGCAATGGCAGCCTGTTCATGGGTAGCATTCCTGAGATCCACGCCATTGACCTGTCAGAGGTCAGAGAGAGCCATGATCATGGTTTCACCCAAAGCCAAGCCCCTGCTGGCCTCCCCCTGGGGGGAGCAGGAGTGATGGGGGGAGCATCTTACTGAGAGGATCTGGTCCCCTTTCCGGAGCTCTCCGCTGAGGTCGGCTGGTCCTCCGGCCAGGATGAAGGAGATGAAAATGCCCTCCCCGTCCTCGCCTCCCACGATGTTGAAACCCAGCCCTGTAGAGCCGCGGTGGATCACAATGCGGCGCGGTTCCCTGGAGGGAGAAGAGATGTGAAGGGGAAGCCAGAGAGTTGGGAGGGTCCAAGGTGGTCATCTAATCCAACCCCCCTGCTCCCCTGCTTGGTGGGGAACTCTGGGAGTTGAAGTCCATCCATCTACAAGTTGCCAAGATGGAAACAACTTTCCTCCTCATCTGATTCCTTCCTTACCCTGCCTGGGTGTCTAGCAGAAAATCTGCCCATTCTCTAAAAGACTGCTCTCAGATCTCCCCTTGGTCTCTTTTTCAGACTAAACAGACCCAAATCTTTTACTTCTTCCTCAGTGGCTTGGTGTCCAGACCCCTTGCCATCTTGGGAGTCCTCTGGATTCACTCCAGTGTGTCACTGTCTTTTTGAAGTATGGTGCCAACAGCTGAGAACTAAACCATGATCAACTCCAAAGGACGGTGGCAGGGAAAATCAGGGGCTTGTAACCACAATAGACCTCTGTTCCAAACATCTGCAGTGCTGGCCCGTCCAGCTCTCAGAAGTATTTACCTATTTACAGGTAGTCCTTGACTTACAACCATTCATTTAGCAATCCTTCCAAATTACACCACCATTGAAAAAAGTGATTTATAATTGGTTCTCATACTTATGACCATCACAGCATCCCATGTCACCTGAACAAAATTTGGGGGCTTGGTAACCAGCGTGTATTTACAATGGTTGCAGCATCCCAGGATCATGTGATCACCATTTGTGACTTTCCCAGCCAGTTTCTGATAAGCACAGTCAATGGAGGAAGCTGAATTCATTTACTAACCATGTGATGCACTTAACTAGTACAGTGATTTGCTTAAGAACCTTGGCAAAAAAGGTTGTAAAGTTAGGTATGACTCACTTAACAACTTCTGTGCTTAACAATGGAAATTCTGGTTCCAACTGTGGTCATAAGTTGAGGACTACCTGTATTACAATTTAGAGGCTGCTAACTCCGAACAACACAGAGCGGCCGATGTTTTAGAAAGGAGGAACAATAAAAAATACTGTACAGAGAAAGTAGGAACATTGAGTCAGTTTGATGTCGTGGTGAAGGTGTGCACCAGAACAAGGTCAAGTCCTCCCTTAGGGATGAACTGTCACTCTGCCTCAGCCCAACCCACCTCGCAGGGTTGTTGTGATGGGGAAAAGAGGAAGAAGGAGCATTCTGTATGCTGCTTGAGTTGTATAAAATAAAGCTGGGATATAAATCGGAGGAATAAATTAAGAAGACCCTCAGGTGACACTGAGATAGGCATTTGCTGGCCTTGGTGCTGAGTGTGAATTCAGCATCAAGGCCATTGAACGGTTCTGCCACGGCTCTGTAGAAGAGGAAGGGGATGCCATACCCCCAGGAGGCGGAGCCATGACTTACCTGGGAATATCCTCTTCTCCCATCAGTTCTTTTGGGATGGGGGAGTACCTTCGAGGAGAGGTGGGGGTCATGGCTTGAGGGTAGTCTGTACCCAGGTAACTCTGGTGACCAATTTCGTTGTCCAGGTGATGGGAGTAAGCTAATAATAAAGAATAATAATGTATTAAATTTAGATGCTGCCCAGGTCCCAGTGACGTGAAAAGCAAAAGGAAAGAAAGCCCATTTTGCATTTTGCAAAAACAACTATTTTAATGTTATTTTTTTAAAAAAATCAAAATTTGCAAACAAAGCACTAGAAATTTACTGGGGTGGGGCTATCACATGTGTTCAAAAAATTCAGTGAGGCTTCCCTAGCATGAAATATAAACCGCAGCCAGGGATCAAGAAAACCCCACCTCTTTGCAAAGATCGTGAGTTTAAGGGGGTCTCTTCTGGAGCCCCCACCATTCCCAAACCCATTGCTGATCAGAGATACCTCTTTTATGAGGCTCTCTGGTGGGGCAGGAGGAGGAAGGGGCAGAAGCCACTCACAGGAAGTGAGGTCAGGGGGGGCATAAGAGTCGTTCAGGTCGAGGGTGGGCTTGGCCACCTTCAGGTACACAACATCAAAGGTGTTCTTCAGAGCTGCCACAGCATCTTCGTGCATGACGTCCTCCAGACTCACATTATTTACCTGCAGGGAGGGGAAGGTGGATGGACTCACCTGTGGCCTAGGATGAAGGCACTCAGCATCCCATCCAACAATTTTAATCTTGACTAGCTACAAACTGAGGATGTGCTTCGTTCAGTGTTTCTCAACCTTGACAACTTTAAAAGGGGTGGACCAACTCCCAGAATTCCCCAGTCAGCCTTGCCTGAGGATTTGAGGACCTCAACTAAGTTGGAGCTATTAAGTAATTTCGGACAGGCAAACTAACACTTTCCTAGAAGAAAAACAATGAAGCTTCTGGCCAGCCTTGAAACCTCACACACTTATCTTTATGCTTGGTGGATTACAATTCCGAGATGATGGAAGATGTAATCCAACTCTCTGAAGGCTTCTGTCTTGTAGAAACTTGTAAATATTTCCCAGCCTACTATATGCCTGGGGATGCCCACAGAAAGAAGGCAGCCAGTGAAATTCCACATATCATGACTTCAATGCACTTATTCATGGGTTGGGTTGGACTGGGTTGGATGGAAGTGAGTTGAGTTGAGTTGGGTCAGGTCGGGTTGGGTTAGGTTAGGTTAGGTTAGGTTGAGTTGAACTGAGTTCAGTTGAAGAGGTGTGTTAGAATGAGTTGAGTTGGGTTGGGTTGATGACTTGGATTGGGTTGAGTTGGATTGACTTGACTTGGGTTGAGTTGGGTTGACTTGACTTAGGTTGGGTTGACTTGACTTGGGTTGAGTTGGGTTGACTTAACTTGGGTTGATTTCAGCTATGTTGGGTTGAGTAGAGTAGAACTGAACTGAACTGAACATAAGAGAACTGAAGCTTCATTACTACTTCTGCCAGTTAACTATTCTATCGACTATTATTTCCTCTGGACTGAAATTATCTATTCTTTTGGATATTTCTAGCTTTGACTTTTGGGGAGTTAAGTTGTTGCAAGGCATTAACCCCGCCCCTGTTCTTAGGTGGCCCACAGCAGGCCCATCCACCCACCCCAGGCCTTACCGCCAAGATTTTGTCGCCAATCTGCAGCTGCCCGTCCTTGTGAGCTGCCCCACCCTCAATGATTTTGGTGACATAGATACTGTTGTCCCCAGGAATGTGCTGGTTGCCAACACCGCCTGCAATGCTGAAGCCCAGTCCTGTTGGGGAAGAATGACATGATGTGAAAACATCTAGAAAAAGCATTTTT
The DNA here is from genome assembly GCA_032468055.1 of Acrochordus granulatus. Lineage (NCBI taxonomy): Eukaryota > Metazoa > Chordata > Lepidosauria > Squamata > Acrochordidae > Acrochordus > Acrochordus granulatus. The sequence continues at coordinate 21,524 of JANHZU010007482.1, read as the reverse complement.
CTCCAGATGAATTCCTTTTAGAACTGGTTGTGCTGGGATAGATGATGAAGGGAGCGTAAATTTGGCAGATGATGTCTGAGGTCATCTACTCCAACCCCCTACCCAAGGCATGATCCACTATATGACATGACCATTTGGCTAGTTTGATGGCCTCCAGCAAAGGAGAATTCACACTTCAGGGGAAGCCAAAAAGGGAGTATGAATTCAACAGCCCTTCTGTCTTATTTGGCATTTAAAGATAAACTGAGATTCTATTTATTAAGTTTATTCTTGCTAGGAGTAAGAGGGTGAAGAGATCTTTTTCTTTGATACTATCCTCTATGATAGTATTTCCTCTTTGTTTCTCTAATCAAAAGCACAACCAGATATAAACTGTCTACTTAGGATCTACTTAGGACAGTGCCTCTCAACTTTGGCAACTTGAAGATGTGTGGATTTCAATTCCCAGAATTCCCCTGGGCTGGCTGGGGAATTCTGAGAGTTGAAGTCCATATATCTTCAAGTTGCCAAAATTGAGAAACATTGATTTAGAAGAATGTAGCTTCACTCAAATGGGAACTGGAGTTCACCCCAGGACTAGACCCCTAAAGAGGGTCACATGAGCTGGGGTGTCCTTCCAAGTGCAAAGCTTCTCCCCCAGATCCCTGGGATGTCTTGCGGGGAGGCGGGGGACTCACCTTTAGGTCCTTTAATCAGCTTGATGTCTATCACTTTCTCTGCCAGTGGTTTCCTGCGCATGACGTAGAGCCGCACAATGGAGCCTGCCTCCTTCAGCGCCTCCACTGCTGTGCTGTGCGTCACTTCCCGTACATCAACATCATTCACAAAGAGGATGCTGTCATTCACTCTGAAAGCACCCCAAAAAACAGAGGTAGACCATGGAACCTGGGTGTTTTGTTGTGGGGGCTTGCATTTTCCTAGGCCCTTTCCAAGGTGGGTCTTCAGATGGCTCTTACCAGGTTCACCTGAGAACTAAAATTCCTCACCAGTGGAATGACAGATACCCCACACTCCCACTCTGCCCCCCCAACCTGATGGCAAAGAACAGAGTTCAAGGAGAATGTGGCTGCATTAGAAATGAGATAAATCAAACCCAGCTAAAGCTTGGATCACAGATCTTGACTTTTTCGACCTTGGGGCACTTCTTTGGGAGGAATAGATAGAAGCCCAGCTAAGTCACCTCCTATTTTAGCCCTCTTGTCTTCCACAATCATCAGCTCAAAACCTTCAGCCATATTGATTGGGATGATGGCAGTAGAAGGGTATCTTTTGTAGGTACGTCCAACCTTGGCAACTTTAAGATGTGTGGACTTCAGCTCCCAGAATTCTGGGAGTTGAAGTCCACACATCTTAAAGTTGCCAAAGATGGACACTCCTGTTTTATATTGTTTCTATCTTGGGTTTCAAACCTAGCAGGTGACTACTTTAGCCAGTCTTGAAAAAAAGCTCAGCACAGTTAGGGTTGGTAAATACTGGGATGGGGGACCAGGTGGCCCAGGTTTCTAGGGTGATCTAAAATCAAAACCACCTCCTGCTTCTTTATGGTTGCCCAGGATATTGGCTGCATTGAGTAGCAGGCTCAAGTTGGTGGAATATTTTTTTTTCTGCCTTTAAGGTAGCAGCAACAGGCAAAATTAAAATGAAATTAAAATTTAAAATTAAAGCCAGAAAAAAGCCCGTTAAAATCAACAATTCCTTTAATATAAACTGAAAAGGCCTGGTGGAAATGGTGGATTTTGTTCTTTTTTCCTGAGCCCAGTTCTGCCAGAAGAGCATTCCACAGTTTGGAGTTAGCCTGGAAAAGGCCTAAAACAGATGGACTTTTGGAAAATTAGGGGGTGGGGGGCTTAAAGAGGCCTTTCCTGGTGGTCTAAAGCCCTGGATGGGCCCTTACTGAGACTGGCCATTTTGCAGGTGCTTTAAAGTAAAAAAATAAAATTCAGCTCTGCTCAGCCAGAAAACAATGACCAGCAGCGCATCTCTTATCATAAAGGCATCATGTGCCTCCAATATTGTATACCAGTTACTGCCAGTTTTACAGAGAATGAAAGGAATTCCCCCCAAATCTCCCCCAGGAAGGCAGGTTAGGATGCTCCCCAGATCCTGGAGTTAAGACAAACCCATTTCCATGGGGCCTGTTCAGAGAAGAAGGCACCTCTGCAAGGATTGTCCCCACCCTGAAGCTCACCTTAACCTCCCATCCTGAGCAGCGGCACCCCCAGGGATGATTTTGGTGATGAAGATGCTGGGGTCATCACCCACATGTGGGTTGTCAGTGCCTCCGGCGATGCTGAACCCCAGCCCGGAGTTGCCCTGCGAGAGAAGAAGTCTAAAGGAACCCGTGCGATTTGCAAGTCCGATGGAGGAAACTGGAATTGGTTTCATAGGCTGGTTGGTTCACTCAACATCAGGCTGGGTTTCCCACGATCCAGGTGGAACCAGAAAGACCTCAACCTTGGTTGAACGTAATCCAGCATAGTGTTTCTCAACCTTGGCCACTGGAAGATGGGTGGACTTCAACTCCCAGAATTCCCCACCCAGTCCACCTATCTTCCAGCAGCGAAGCTTGAGAAACCTGTTGTATGAACCAGCCAGAAACATTCTTCCCAGCCCCAAACCCAGCCATTAACTAACCCCAATAGCCCTCCAATGGCTTGTCCCCCCATCACCCTCTCACCCCCCAGAATTACCCTCTCTAGAGTGATCTCTTCATATTCCATCTCGCCTTCCGTTCCATTTACCTGGGAAAAGAAAAGAATGATCAGTCAGAGGCAATGGGCAGAGGCAGGTTTACTGACCCAAGAGCAAAATGCTCTGGAAGACCCTTTGGGGGGGATGTGGCTGGACTAGGGGGGCATGCAGTGGGGAGGACCCAGAGGGGCAACGAGGAGGCCACCCTGGGCAGAAACTCACATAAGCTGGTGCTTCTAAAGTGTCTGTGTTGACAATGACGGGTGGGGAATTGGCCTGGAAGAGAAACACAGAGACAGAGGGGAGGCGGCAAAATTATTTTATTTTATTTCTATTTTATTTCATACATGTATATGCCACCTCCCTCCAAGATAAGGCGACTCTGGGTGGCTAAAATTGCATTTAAGCAGCTGTCTGGTCTCAGGGGAACTCTCCTTCCTCTTGCAAGGCTCTCTGCCGGGCCTGGATATGCAAGTGCAAGGGGCCCTACCTGCCACAGGCTGGGTTTTCCTGTGCCCATGCGGGCACCCTGGACGTTTTTCCCCTGGCCAAGAGATGCAAGAGCCAGCCCCCACAACCCCCAAACCTGCATTTCCCTTCCATCTGCCCAGCCACCTTGCAAGAGACCTACCGCTGAAGCCATAAATGCCATACAACAGAAACAAGAGTTTTTATATTAAAAGAAAAAGAACAGAAGAAACATGGCCCAATGCTGCGCAGCGGGTCGCCAAGCCTGTTGTTTAGAGTGGGAGGCTCAGAGCACGGGTACCCCACAAATTCAGGCCGGGTGGGTCTCTGACAGACGGAAAGGAGGAAGACGCAGCGTGGGGGGTGAGGGATGGCCGAGAGGGGCGCCCCGAATGATGTGGCAATGCCAAGATGGCACGGTGCCTCCAAGAGGGAGATGAGAGACGGTGAGCACCAAGCGGTTTGCCCCGCGGTTCCATCCATCAATCTCCCCCCCAACTTTGCATTTTCTCTCTCTTATTCCTCCACCTCCAGTGGCCGCTGACAACAGTAGCCATGGCAATGCCATGACAACCGCATCTCCTTTCGGAAGGAAAAAAAGGGGACCGTCACACAGGCGTAACTTACACCAGCCTCCATCCCTCCTTCAATGACCGGAGGAGTGTGGTAGGGGCTATTTTCGGTGAAAGGGACATCCCACCAAGCCAAAATCTCTCCTATTCCTCCCTTCTGCTGTTGGGGGAGAAGCCAATGTCAGATTCCAGCCCAGCCTCCTTTTGGGTGTGTCGGGACTCCAACTCCCATCATCCCCACTTGGGGGAGAGGGAGGTTGGAGTCCAGCCGTCCTGTAGGAAGACTGGATGGGTGTGGCAGAGGTTTGCATCTGAAAAAGGAAAATGTTTCAGGGGTATCCTGGATGATGCCACAAAACATGGCTTGACTGGGGCAGCGATGTCACGATGCCAGTGATGGCTTGTACCCACAGGCAATTATTATGGGTGGCTAATTATAGTTAGATTCATAGAGTAGCTTAATAATCCAAGCACTAATCAAGGACCTAAGGATTATTAAGATAGTGACTAAGAATATATGCAGTTCTATGCAGTGGGGTTTTTTTTGTAAAATTAAGTTCAATATATTTAAAATTTTATTTATAATGGATAAATTCATTTTTTCCAGATATCGAGGGAGCCCTTTACATATTGCTCCCAGGGCTCCAAGCACAATCAGAATAACAATTTTCCCATAAATGTCGGTGAAGGCACTCGTTAGAAACTGGGGGGCCACAAATTCTCGTCCGGCCTCGGCATGCAAGTGGGCTGGATGACTTTGGGCCAATCCCTTCGGGCCAGGTTGCTGCTGTGGGGCAGATAGGAGGAGGAAGGGGTATTAGATCTGTTCACTACCTTGAACTACTTGTAAAGTAATGAAGATGAGATATAAAAATCTGACAATAATAAAAGTAAAAAGTCAACAAATTCTTTTCAATAACTATTCTATTAGCCATATTATGAACAAAATACCTTTTTATTATTAATTATTAGGCCACTTGGACTGATGACTTGTTAGGCCAAATGGATTTAACTCTTGCTGCTCCAGGAGTCACCAAAGGACCCCCCCCAAAAAAAGACTGCTCGGGGAGACCTGCCTCAACCTCCCATTCCAAACCAATTTCCCCTCCGCAATGCTTTCAAGGAGGTGGCATGTCAGTTCCCAGAATCCCCAGCCACTACAGCACTTCTGGGAGTTATAGTCCAATGGGTGCCAGATTAGTCCTGCCCTTTTGCTGGTGTTCAGTTTTTAAGAATTATAAAGCTGGAAGGGACACCAGAGGTTGTCTGATCAAGCCCCCGAGCTCAGGGAAGGATCCACCAGAGTTCAAGTGGCCGCCTGTTCTGCTGGCTGAAGCTCCTCCTTGTCATTTTACCTCCTTGGTTAAAAACCAGCCTTGGCTCACCTCCTGCCTTTTGGGGCCACAGAGAAGAAGCCCCTTCCCCCTTTTTGGCAGGCACAACATCACCCCTCATCCACCTCTCGGCTAAATGTGCCAGGATCCATTAAAAGCTCTTCCAGGGGCTTGGTTCCCAGACCCCACCCCTCTGAGTCACCCACTACCCCTCCCCCTTCCCCTTCCAAACTGGGTGCCCAAAACAGGACCTTGGGCTCCCATGTGGGTCTGACCAGAGGGGTCAGAGCAGACCCTTCCCATAAGCTGCCTCTTCCCCAGGATGCCTTTTTGGCCCATCAGCCCCTCTAGGATCTGAGCCCCCAGCCTAACTCTCTGCCTCCAGATCCCAAGAAGGCACCCCTCAGAGAGATGCCCGCGTGAGATGGGCTGGAGAATGCAACTGTCCCAATCCAGAGGCAATGACTCCAGTTCCCATTATCCCCACCTTAGGGATTCATCTCATCCACCAAACTCTCAGAGAACTGAAGCTTTCTGCTCTTGCTCTATCAGAGCTCCATGCCCTGGGACCTCCCCCAGAAAAAAAACTTGACCACAGGACCTTTCTGCACCCCCCACCCAGCCCAAACCATTGCATTCTTCACCCTTTTCTTTTTTGAGATAGAAAGGAAGACATCTGGACCCCCCAAAGGGAATTGAAAGGAAAGCAGGGCTGGGCTGAGTTGGATGGAAGACCACCAGGAAATGCCAAGAATGGGGCAAGGCTGGGAATTTTCTTTCAGCAATCCAGAAGTGATGCAAAAAATGCTATGTCTGATGTCTGTGCAGCACGCTTGACCCCACTTTGCAAACCTCCTCTGGCACTGGAGAGAAAGGATGTGGGGACCTAGCATCATCCTGGGGAGGGAGAGAGGAGATGCTGAGGTGCTCGACCCAACTGGGCCTGGAGGCTACCTATGGGGAGTCCAAGAAGGCTCACTCCCCACCCCCGGGGGTCTCTGCTCTTGCCACCATGAGAAGCATGGCGAACAAGAGCTGTAGGTTGGCAGCTGTGTGTGGGCACTGTATGGGAGAAGCTTTGTGGAAGCACACAGGCAGGCGTGGGAGGAAACAGGGGATTGTCTCGGCAGGGGGCTTTGGGGAATTGGGGCTGGGTGAGAAAGAGAACACAAGAGGGACCACTGCAGGACCAGGCACGCTGGGGTTGGAGCAGCATCTTGACAACTGCTTCCTTCCAACTTCATGGGGGGGGAGATTGAGAGCTGGGAGAAATTGGGGTGGGGGCAGCCACACCATTGGGGGAACCCCAACCTCAGAAGACTGTTCATATAGGTGCATTCTGCATCTGCAGCCTCTGTCTGGGCTGGTTGGTGAAATAAGGAAATTGCAATGCCAGTACATCTAGAAGGCGCCCATTGGGAAACGCTGCTGTTGTTTGTGCAACGCTGCGTTCCCCAATGGGACGCCCTCCAGATGTGTCCCAGTGCTATAAAACATTTTCCTAAATCAACATTTCCCATTTACCAACTTCTCATGGCATGGACCCATGTGGCTGGGCTGGCAAGGGATGCTGGGAGTTGAGCCCAGCCCAACTACCCCATCCTGAGCCTGGTAGGTGCAGCACCACCTCCTGCACCATTGGTGCAGATGGAAACATGAGCAGACGTGCTGCCTTTTCATCTGCACCTGATGCCCCCCCCAAAAAAACTTTGCCCAGGCACGGAGGTCCAGTGCTTGTGGGGGGCTGTGCTTGCTAAAAGCAGTGGGTGGGCAGGTGGGTGTGCCTGCGCATGGAAGGGTGAGAAACAGCGAGGGAAGCAGGTGTTCTTGCAGAAGGAACAATCCCAGGATCTGTGGCGAACATCCTTGCCTCCCCACGTTGCTATTTAAAACTGATAACTCTGCACACGACTGAAATTCTCATTTTTGTAACCTCTACCTGGGTGAAACGGTGCATCACAGGGCACCACTTTCGAACCAAGGTGCCTCACATGGGCTCGCTTACAGAATACATCCAAAATCCGGGACTCCCGTGGAATTGAAATTTGGCAGGTTTTAATATAATATTTTATGACATTAAACATGGCCATAGAGCATTTTATGACCTCACATGGAATGTCATAACTCATCTTCCGTGGTCAACTGCTGATGTTTGACTGTGCTCTGCTGTTCGGCATAGGCTACTTGCAGGGCAGATCCATCTCAGAACGCACCCCTGAATTTTTAAGAGCTTTTCCGGTGCATTAGAAGCTCTGCCATGCTGAAGGCACTGAGGAGTCTGGCAAGGAAGTTTCTCGGAAACAAGGACCCAAAGGGTTACGGGATGCCCCGAAAATAGTACAACAGGAACAAGTCTACCTAACTCACTAAACAGGACGCTGCTACCAAAGAGGCCACGATACACTGTATTCTGATGCTCTGCGCCCCAAAGGGACATGCGTGTTCTCGATGTGTTGCAGCCAGCAGTGATCTATCCATGCGCAAAGCACTCATGGGCACAGGTGACCCGCCACAAATACATCAGATGCATCACTCAGCAATCTTAGCTCTCACCCTGTACCAAGACAGGATCAACAGGACACTTCTGAAAAGGAGGCCACACGGTCATCCTGCTTGTTCCCTGGCAGAGAATGCAGGCAGGCCTCACACAGGACTAGCTGCATCTTCTGTCCCAGTGGAGAATCTGCCCTTAATCCTTCCAGGGGAATAAACCTGCAGTAGATAGGCTGTACTTTTTACAGTTTAAACAAGTCTCCCCAAAATGGGTATATAATGTCTATCCATACGCAGATTCTCATTCATATCACTAAAACAGCTTCGCGGATCCAGGGTAATATTACAGGAGAGCAATGGTAAAAAAATAGGCTTTAAAAATAATCCTTCCTTTTAGAAAATGCGAACATCAAAGAAAGGATGGTGGAAATACATATCCCTGAGATGTTAGAGTTCTACATGCAAGTCTGTTGGGTTACCAGCTGCTGAGATCTTGCTGGGAAGGGGCCCTTAAGAGCTTCGTTCTCTGCTAGGGTTGAAGTTTGCGCAAATACTGATGGTTTGGGTTTTTTTTGCATAATAGATCAAGGGAGCCCCATCATTGTTTATTTAAGGCTGATTCAAACCCAGAGCCGATGTAAAGTCTTGTACTGAATCCAGGCTTCTGGAATTTATGAGGTGGGATGGATGGAAGGAGAATGCCATAAAATTCCCTAGCTACAAGTATGATTCCTTCACCCCACCATCTTGACATCCCACTTTAGTTTCTAAAAAGCCCCCCAAAAGGGAATTCTTTTCAGCCTACTGGCCTAACCCCAGGACAGATGCAAAGAAAAGTAACACACCCTGCGCATGATCAGAGGCACAGAGGCATTTTCCCAGGATGTTGATCTTCCCCAGCAGGGAAGGCTGGGGACCCCAGGAACAAGGTAGATGAGCCAGGTAAGGGGGCTGTGTGCCAGGGGAGGGGGGCTGCTCAGTGCCCTCCTCTTTGCGGGGGTGTCTCCTTGCCCCCACCTCAGTGCTGGAGCACAGGAGAGCCACGAATCCTGGAAACTGCCTCACTCCTGGGGACAGGACCCAATTTTTGCACACAGGTAACCCACTTTCCCTTTCCAAAAAGAGAGCGGGGGGGCAGTGTTGGGCAGGAAATCTGCTGCCAGGGGAAGGGGGGCTTTGACTTATCTAGAGCAGCTAATAAGGCTGCCTCATTAATGAGTTTGATTTTATAATTAATACACCAAGACACACTCTCTGGGAGATGGAGAAAACCCCCCTGCATAAAATCTGGACCTAGCCCAGGGCTGGTCAACCTCCGTGACATGAAGAGGGGTGGACTTCAACTCCCAGAATTGGCTGGGGAATTCTGGGAGTTGAAGTCCACC
>JANHZU010007481.1:6051-18931 GCA_032468055.1 Acrochordus granulatus | reverse complement strand
TTGGCTGCTTTCTTGTGGCATGTGCAGGACTTGGTACTCCTCTTTAACATCTACATGAATCTGCTGGGTGAAATCATTCATCACCATGAGATAAGGTATCACTAGTACTCTGATGATAACTCAGATTTACATCTCCATCCCTGGTAATCCAAGTGATGCTGCCACTGCCCTCTCTCAGTGCCTGGAAGCTGTGAGGGACAAAAGGCTTCAGTTGAACCCTGATAAGACTGAGTGGCTTTTGATGCCTGGGGCTTCAGGATCCAGGACTTTAACATCCTTAACCCTGAATGGAGTGGCAGACCTGGGGCACATCTTGGGGGTTCTTCTAGACTCACGACTCATGGCAGCTCGGAGATCCTTTGCACAACTTTGTGTTGTGCACCAGTTACGCCCTTTCCTTATTTATTTATTTACTTCCTGCCTTCGTCATTATTTTTACAAATAACTCATGGCGGAAAACATGCTTAACACACCTTCCTCCTATTGTCCCCACAACAACAACCCTGTGTGGTGGGTTGGGCTGAGAGAGAGGGGCTGGCCCAAGGTTACCCAGCTGGCTTTCATGGCTAAGATGGGATTAGAACATCAAAAACTTACCAGTGTGCATATAAAGTGGAATGTGCAGCAATGTCCCCAGGGTTCCAGGTCCCTCTGGAGTGATCTGACTATGACAGAGGGGATAATGATAGATTCCTCATCAGATCATGTTGCCACATATCTGGCATGTGACCACTGTCCCAAGTCAGGCCATGGATGAACTGGAATAGGCCCATGAACTCCTGAGCTACCTCCAAGGCCAAACCCAGGAATGACAGATTGAAATCACTCAGGACCATCAGCCTGGGGAATTCCACTGTCAACCTTGAAATGACCTCCATAGCTCAGGCAGGCTGGTACAGTAGCAACAATCCCAACTGATCCTGTGAGCCCAGCTTCAGGAACAAGGTCTTACAGCCCAGACACTTGTGGAACAAGGCCACTGAAGGTGGAAAGATGACCACTGCCACCCTATCTCTCCTCCCTGGGTCTCAGCTGGTGCCAAACCCTAAACCCAGTTGGGCACATTTTTCAGAGGGGAACTTCCCTTTTCAGAGTCAGCCAGGTCTCGATAATATATGCCAGGTTGGCTTGCTCCCCCTCAATGATGTCATGAATGAGGGGAGCCTTATTATTAACTGACCTGGCATCCACCAGCAGCTGCCAGGCCACCAGGCCTCTCAGGGTATGCTGTCCAAGGGCTGGGTATGAGCAAAGAGGGCTGGAACATGCCATTGATAATAAGCATGGGAGGTGTCTTCCCCTGCAACAGCCTGTCCTCCAGCTCCTTTAGCATGTCATACATGTCAGCACCCATATGTATTGTCCTGTCCAGGGCCCCCTCAATGAGCATTCCCCTCCTACCTTGGTTTCCCTCCTACCAGAGTCATGGGCTCTGCCATCCCCATCAATAACTCATAGTCATTCAATTCTCAAACACCTGGGTAATATGGATCAGGGAGGGAGCCCTCACAGCACGATAGTGTGAGCTCTCAGCACCAACAGGGCTCCCACACAATGTCCATTCCCCCAGGGTCTCCATTCCCCCATGCAATATAATGTACTTATATTGGTGGACTCACTCATGGTCAGCCAAAAGGAGGACCCACTCACCCAGACCTTCCACCTGTCTCACTCTGGGTGGGGACCCCAAACAAACACTACATGCATACTAACTGGTCCCAGGCTTTCACCCTAGGAGCAGACCCACAGGTCCTTCAGAGCCCTATTCCACTTCCAGCATGGACCCTGAAGAACAGTCTCCCCAACTGTTCTTCAGGGTTCCATGCTACCCCAGAATCTTTCTTAGCCCCCTTATAGAGGCCCCTGGGTTTTGGATAGCCTCCAAATGAGCCAAGTCCAGTTCAGTAATAGGGCATCTGAAGTCTCTGTTTGGAGCCACCCAATCACCACAGCTGGTATCATTAAAGTCTTGGTCACCAGGGTTCTACTCCATATCCCAGTAACAAAAGGGATTGTAGTTGCCCTCAGCAGCCATTGATCCCCATCTCAGCTGGGATGCTTCACTCTGCTCTTCTGAGGTAAGGAACAGTTCCAGCCATAGATCCAAGCTCTGCAGTTTCCAACCCAACTTCTGGAATGGTTTTGTCTCTGGCCTTACAATGAGACACACCATATAACTGCCATTAACAATGTTAACTTTCAGAATTATTGCAACTGCAGTAACATTCATTTGTTTTTTTACTACACACTGTAATTGAAGTTCTTCCCATCCAATATCACCAGTATATATAATATTTATATGCATATATTAAATTGTGAAGTTCCTATACTTTATATATCTTGTGAAAAAATGTTACCATTTGATATCAACATCTTGCCTTAAAGCATTGTGAAATGCTTTTTGTTCTCGGGATTAAATGGTCCCACCTAGCTTAATTGTGCAGCTACAGCCAGGAGAGATGCTGAATTTTATAGAACAAATTATGCATTGCATAATCTCATAAGAATCAAGATTCTGAATCAGATTAGTTTTCTTATAGTCTAGGAAGAAATCAAGAAAGAGGAAGGAGATTTTGTGCTGTTATTCTTTTTAATAGAGGGGGAATGATGGAAACAATCCAATGGGGAAGTTTTTAGGTGCCCCACAGAACAAGAAATTGCAAAATTAAGAGAGACTGCAAAATTACATTCTCTATGGACAGCCTTATACAAATCAATGACTCACTCCAGAAGTATGTAAGGATTGAAGACTGATGTAGTCTTAAAAGAAGGTTCATTGCATATTTTCAGTCTGGTGTTACTAGTGAATCAAAATAAAAAGTCTCATTCAATCACTACTGTTTTTTCCACGGGCAAGGATGAATGAATGTCTTGTAGGTGAGAAAGCAACTTATCTTCTTCCCATGTACGGAAATCAGCGATGGGATGCTTTGTCAAATTTCACCAGGTAGCAGAGGATGAGGAAGCAGTTTGAACAAGAATAAGTGAATAGGCAGGGGAAGATTAGACTGAAAGGATCATTTGACAATTTTGTTGTGAGGTTAGGCTCAGAAGGCAGGTGTGAACATGCTGTGAACACCTGATCTTTTTACTTTATTTCTGCCTAGATAAATTCTGCACACCATTGGCAAAGAACAATGTTCTGTAACTTAATTTCCAAAGCATTGACAGCGTTACACCTTCAGAGTAATGGCTTGAATGCCAGTTCATACAGAGGCAACTCTCCTGAGAAGCACATTCTATCCACTGCCACTTTGAATGACTACAAAACATCACAATTTAAGAGGTATGCCAGGCAAACAACAGCCTTTGGAGTCTAGCTGATTGGGCAGAATGGGAAAATTGGGACATCTGCCACTCTATAGATGAAGCATCCTTCTTTTCTAGGATATATTGAGAGAGTAATAACACAGAAACAATAGTTTGAGCAGCCTGGGAGGGAGGCAGGCAACTATGAACATTTTTCTGTCAAACGTACTTCAGACACCATCTCTGCAAGGAGGTTCTGTTTAGCACTGTTGTTTTCACTTGTGTACATGGGGTCAAATGAAGTGATGCCACCCAATGAGCAGAGAAGGCAGCCAGCAAAATTAAAATTAGCATTTCAAGATCTACATGAAACTTTCAGTGTGACCTTCCCAAAGTTATTAGATACGATGCACACTCTGAATTCTTAGTGCATTCCAATAGCAGAACTCAAAATATTTTTGGTGCCTGTATTCTCATAGTTACTGAAATATATTGATTAGGGTTGTGCGAAACTTCTACAGATAATTGTACAGAATGAGGTAATTAAATTCAAAGGTGATTTGATGGAATTGCTTTAACAAACCAGATGTTAAAGCAACATTTTACATACAGCTTGAAACAACTAAACTGCTCCACTTCAGTCACTTTCCTGTCTTTCAGTCACTTTCATATCTTTTCCTATCTTTCATTTAGCAATGCATGTGTATGTGGAAACCCCCTGTTTCCAAGTGAAGACATTGGTCAAAGTAAATTCCTGTCTTACATTATGAAATAGAGTACACTGTCTCTGATGCTTCACATTGAATTCTGAGGAGCTTTGCATAATTATTGATTAAGAAGCATAGACATACATCTGCATAGATATAATATTATTAAAATCAATAGATAGATTCTCCATATTACGTCTATTTCAATTTTCCAGATTAATAATAAAGCACTGTTTATTACTTCATGATGGGATGATGGGAATATTAGATCAGCTATCTTGGGCTGTCTTCCAACTGACCTGTTTAGAAACCATCTGAAGTTACACCAAGAAAGAAAAATTAACTTTATGACTGGTCCTTGCACTTACGACCATTGGAGCATCCCCATGGTCAAGTGATTGAAATGTGGGTGTCTTGTAACTGGGAAGCATCCCTATGGTCATGTGATCATTTTTGCAAACTTCACAGCTGGCTTCCAAAAAGCAGACTTAATGGAGATGTTGGAAATAAAATTGCAAGTTATGGTCATGTGATGTCTCACATAATGACCAAAGGTAATTCACTTAATGACCATGCTAGAAGTGAGTTGCATGTCTGTTGCAGGCACATAATGTCTTACTTAAGTGACATATCTCTCATTTAGCAACAGAGTTGCTAATTCCTGTTGTGGTTATTAAGCAAAGACTACCTGTAAAATTTTTGAAAGATAGTGGTTCCTATTTTTTTATCACAATCAGCAGCTTATTGAAAATACCTCAGAAATACTTAAAAGGCCTAAATCTTGAAAGAGCATAAGAACCTCTATAATATCTACAATAGTGTCCAATTGCCTTCGATTTATGCAATGGTGTTAAATCATTGGCAAAAAAAAACTTTTCAGGAGGCTCTGAAATGTTGTTGTGCTGAAAGGCAATCAATCTTTATTGCGCACCCATCATTCTGTTTATTGTGCTGTGTGAAAACCTTTGTGTTCCTTGCATCCTTCCCCCCAAGCCTCCCTTTATTAGGGACTTATCACTCAGTTTAAACTGGCTGTGTGTAACCTTGCTATGTTTTCTCATCCTGCCTCCACCCCTTTTTAGAAATGTACATATTTTCTGACCATTCCATTTTTAGATGGATTGAGAAAGCTTTCCTGATAGAAAGTGAAACGTCTCCAGGAACTTCTTATGATTAAAGCCCGGTTGCTTTTTAAGAAACTTTGCAAATTTTTGCAATTGTCACTATAACTCATGACCTGGATTAATGAGAATATTCACAGACAATAGTGTCTATTGTTTTATATCATCTTTCTCTCATTCCCTGCATCTGAGAAATATGGTGAGGCAGCACTGAAAGTCACAGAATATAGTGCTAAAATATGTGCCTTAAAAATTTAAATAATTACAGTCAAAGGTCTTAAGTGCAAAATGTTCCAGTGAAAGAATAAAGGTGTATAATGGTTGTGGAAACAAAATTGCCTATGGTACAAAAAGATACTTCTTTGTTAATTCTCGAATACTTAAAGCAAATTCATGAAATTTGACAGAAGTCTTATTCCTGAAATGCCATGAAATCATCTGGGAGAGTTCGAAGACTTGATGCTTGATTCTCAAAATAAAGTGGAAAAGTTCACGTACGTCTTAGCATTTTTTTTTAAATTTTGGCAGATAAATGAAAACAGCATGATGATTTTATCTATATTGCTTATCTAGATAGATTTTATCTGTACTAAACTCTTAAGTCTGATACTTCATAACCTTCAGTTTGGTGAAACAGAGCAAAACTTTGTCAACAAAAGGACCTCAAATGGGCTAACTTACAAAATGCTGGGATCCATGACTCCTGGGGAACAAAGCTGCTGTTATTCATCACTGCCCTGCTGCACTGCTACTGTGAGCCACAGTCATGTGGTCCTCATTTTCAACATTCCCTGACAGCTTCTGACAAATCAATGGGGAATCCAGAAGGAACTGATATGTTTGCAGTGCTCCTTACTATTTTTCCATTAGCAAAGTCTTTGCTTGTGCAAAGTTTTCAAGAAGAAAGTTAATGGAGAAATCATGCACCCTCCACCAGTTCCTCTGTGATTGCATCATGCTGGCCACTTGCACATTCTCTTACTCCCTCCCTCACATGGCAGTAGCAACTTACCTGCTTGCTGGGAAGGGAAAGGAATGGAAGGGAAGGAGGGAAGATTTCTGATGCTCACTGCCCTATTCCCCCAAGGAAGCTCAGTGGGGAAGCTGACAGGAAGTCAGAAGTTGCTCCCCCGTACTGATTTTTGCCTGCTCATATTTATTCAGCATCTCTGCCTAGGTAAAGAAATATCTCTGAGAAGATGACCCCATGGTTATGGATTGTCTAGTATATGCCAAAGCATTTCATGGAAGAATGGATTACTTTCTATTCAGCTAAAACAACCAACATTCTGAAAGAGAATGCATCAGATTCATGGTTTGTTTCTTTGTTTTTAACTGAAGACATAAAGACTAACTGAATCAAACTAAAGACCTATTTTAGTCCAGCATCTTAATATTTACAGTTGCTTTTGGAAGTCATCGAGCAGTTTTGAAGGCAACTGCTCTCTCGTTCTGTGGATCTCAAGATCCCTGTGCTCACATAAATGCTTGTTCGAAGAGGTAGCCAATATATTGGAAACCATGGATAACTTTGTCCTCTGTTAATCTGTATAATTCCTTTTTAAAGCTGTCTGAATTGCTGGCCATCCTCATATATCTAAAAGGTCAGTGTCTGTAATGGAAGAGAGGAAAAATCAGAAATCAGCTGATAATTATCCCAAGAAATGAGTCATGTTTCTTTCAATTAACTTGAAACTATTGATAATTTTCCTTTTGCCCTATACTCTAGAGAAAGAGACTACTTGTAGTATTATCATTTCATTTTAGCATTTTCACCATATATTTCAAATAGAAAGAATGCAAAACTTTCTTCAATCCTAGAGTACATTAAGCTGGTATGTTCTCTTTTTTTAGGTTAGAATCATCATAAAAGAGATCCCCACTTTTCTCCATTTAATATAATATTTTTTCAGTGTTCAAATCAATGGATTGGAACCATTGCTGCCATAGTAGAAAATAGATATAACTCAAGGTTGAACTGTGATATTTGCTATGGTTGGTGTTTTTTTCTACAGGTATATTATTAATCAGCTAGGTAACATCATCAGAGCATGAGAGCGTTGGGTTTGCTGACTTTTTATATAGAGGAAATTGGCCTGCCAGTCTTGCCTAGAATGTGATTTTTTTCTTGAAGTTTTCTTAATTGGGGCAGAGGTTCCCAAACGTTCCTGATTCATAGCACCCATAATGTCTCAATAATTTTTTCACAATACCCCTAGCAGTTCCCAAATGACATGGAAGTACCTTATGGCACTGTAGCAAGCTAACAGTTCTCTTTCTTCGGTAGTAAGATATTCTCTGGGTACCAGTTAAATATAATGGTTAAGGCACCGTGCTTGTAATGGAAAGACTTGAGTTCTAGTTCCACCCTGGGCATGAAGGCCAGCATTTGAGCCAATCACGTATTCTCAGGCCTTGTAAGAAGGCAATAGCAAATCACTTCCAAAATCTTTCTAAGAGAACTTCAGGGACTTGTCCAGACAGTCTCCAGGAGTCAGCAACGATTCAAGACACACACACACACACATCTACACACACAAACAGACACACACACACACACACACATATCCTTGGGCTCATCTGCAAATTTGTTGCAATGCTCCACAATTTAGAATTAGAATAATATTTTGTTCTTTGATTAATTAGGATGCATTTAGTAAGGATATGGAAATTAGCCACATTCTGATCAAATTTATAATTGTGATAACAAGATTGAATACAAATTTGAGATGAAAGGAATAAGATTTGAAGAGAAAAATATTTGATTCTGATTCAAAATTCTGAATAAGAGTCAGCCATGAGGAAGCAACAAGTACTTCTTGGTAGAATGGGATGAAATATTAAGATTTACATTTATTTCAGCCTGACAGCTTCAAGGGTTTATCACAGTAATCTTTTAAGAACTCGATTTTAACTTTTGAAACATAGAATATTTCAAATTGTCCAGCAAAGAGCCGATTTTAAAAGTTGGGTAGAACCAATGCAGATAGTGTCCATTCAATTTAAAAATGAAAACTTTCAAACTTTAGCTCATACAAAAGTTTTAAAAAATCTATTATTTCTGATCACGTTCTATTCTAGACTAGCAGGCTGATTGATATGTTAGGGGCCATAGTCTAGGATCGACTAAGTGGTATTGATGGAGTTGGTGGGTCATTAGGTGTTTTCTTGGAGGTAGTGGATGATAAGGAGGATGAAGACGTAAGCTTGGATACAGGCTACTGCCAGTCCTAGGATAGTGAGAAGGAAGAGAAGGCTTATTGTTAAGATGTGTAGAGTGGTAGGGTTGTTTAAACAGGTTAATGCGGTGGAGCTGATTATTGTTATTAGAAGGTGCCCTGATGTAATGTTTGCTGTGAGTTGCACCCTAGGGCTAAAGGTCCTATAAGTAAGCTGATCGTTTCGATTACGATTATGAATGGGATTAATGGGGTGGGTGATGCTTCTGGTAGTATATGAGCTGAAGTGCTTGATGGGTTTTTGAATAAACCTGTAATCACGGTTGCCATTCATATTGGTAGGGCTAAGTCTATGTTTATTGAGAGTTGTGATGTAGTTGTAAATGTGTAGGGCAGGAGGCCAATTAGGTTAGATATAATAATAAGGAGGAATAAGCTTATTAGGAGAGGTGATAATTTCTGTCCTCATGAGGATAGTTGGTTGGTTATGCTGAGTGATATGATTTTAAGAAATCATTTTGTAGCTGTGGTTATGTGATTTCCGAGGAGTTTAGGTTTACTGTGCATAAATAAAATTGGAATGGTAATGGATAGTGGGATAATAGGTAAGAGCAGGATTTCTGGGCTGGCAAATTGATTAAATATGTTTATGTTCATGGGAGGGTTCAGGTGGGTTCTGATTTGAGGGTGTTTGGAATAGGGTTTTTTTAGTGTTGAGTTTATGGTGATTTTTTTGTTTTTTTGGGTGAGTGGTAGGGTGGATAATCATACAGTCGTGAAACCTGTAAATGTGTAAATAATGTCTAATTGGGGCATTTCACTAAGGGAAGGTAAATTCCATCTTTAACTTAAAAGGCTAATGCTGTAGAAGCTTCTTAATGATTGTTCTGTGGTTAATCATTGTTTGAAGAAGCTTAATGGGATAGCTTCGATTACAATAGGTATAAAGCTATGGTTTGCTCTGTAGATTTCTGAGCATCGGCCATAAAATACACCAGTTTGTGATGTGGATAGTGGTAGTTGGTTAAGTCATCCTGGGATGACACTGATTTTTACACCTAGTGATGGGATGGTTCATGAGTGGAGTACATCTGCGGTTACAATAATTCGGGTTTGTAGGGTAGCAGGTATAACTGTTCGGTGGTCAACTTCAAGTAGTCGTGGTGACCCTTTTTGGATGTCTTGTGTTTGAATTATATAAGAGTCGTATGAGATATTGATTTCATCTGTGTATTCATAGTTCCAGTATCATTGGTGGCCAGTTACTTTAATTGTTACATATGGGTCGAATACTTCTTCTATTAGTTATAATGAGCGTACCGATGGAAGGGAGGTGATAAGGATTATAATAAGGATTATAATAGGAGCAGCTGTTTAGGCTGCTTCTAGCTGTTCAACTTCTTCTGTTGGGTCGTTTGAGTAAAGGAGGATAATATAGCGGTTGTTGCGAAGAAGAGGATTACCAGGCTTATAAGGCATGTGAGTATTAGGACGTGGTCATGTAAAAATGTGATTTCTTCTATCGCTGGGCCTGTGGCTTCATGTGGTGAAAGTTGGGTTGCGTATGGCACTGAGGACCACAGTGCACTGTAATTTGGCCTTGACAAGGCCATGTAATGGATTTATTAGGTTCTCGGGAAGAAAGGATAATAAATGCGGTTGACTTGAAATCAATAGATGACAGTTAGATCTGTCTTTTCTCGGGTCATGGTCATTCTATGTAGGAGATATATTCTCGGATTGGTGCATAGGTGTTGTTTAGCATAAATGTTGGTTCTGTGTGGGTGTGATAAGGTGGTGGTATTCCGTAGTATCATTCTATGTAGATTTTTTTCCTAGGGGAAGGTGGAGTTCTCGTTTGCATGTTAGTGCTTCTCATGTGATGAATATGATGAATATAGATATGAGAACTGCAACTACAGAAATAGTAGAGCCAATTGAGGAGATTGTGTTTCATAGCGTGTAGGCATCTGGGAAGTCTGAATATCGTCGAGGTATACCAGAGAGTCCTAGGAAATGCTGTGGAAAGAATGTTATGTTAGCTCCTACGAATATTACTCAGAATTGGGTTTTAGTTAGTGTTTGGTTTAGTGAGTGTCCGGCGAATAGAGGAAATCAGTGGGTGAGACCCCCTATAATGGCAAATACTGCTCCCATTGATAAAACATAGTGGAAGTGGGCTTCCACGATGATACTAGTTTCTATATACTATGATAGCGATGATACTAGTTTCATCACTGTATGGATTATCCACCCTACCGCTAACCCAAAAACCAAAAAAATCACCATAAACTCAACACTAAAAAAAACCGATTCCAAACACCCTCAAATCAGAACCCACCTGAGGTATGTATCATGTAAGATGATATCTAATGAGGAGTTAGTGAGGATGATTCCTGTTATGCCTCCAACAGTAAATAGGAAGATAAATCCCAAGGCTCAATAGATTGGGGGTTGTCGTT
Source organism: Acrochordus granulatus (assembly GCA_032468055.1). Lineage (NCBI taxonomy): Eukaryota > Metazoa > Chordata > Lepidosauria > Squamata > Acrochordidae > Acrochordus > Acrochordus granulatus. The sequence continues at coordinate 8,213 of JANHZU010007481.1, read as the reverse complement.
TGATTTATCCCCCTGTTAGGGTAGCCAATCAGCTGAACACCTTAATTCCGGTTGGAACAGCGACGATTATTGTTGCTGCTGTGAAGTAAGCTCGGCTATCGATATCAAGGCCCACTGTGAATATATGATGGGCTCATACTACAAACCCAAGGATTGCGATTGATATTATTTCTCAGATTATGCTAGTGTATCCAAAAGGTTTTTTTTCCAGTATAATAGGTGATAATGCTTGAAATGATTCCAAAACCTAGAAAAATTAAAATATAGACTTCTGGGTATCCAAAGAATCAGAATAGATGTTGGAAAAGAACTGGGTCACACATCCCCCACTAGGATCAAAGAAAGATGTATTTAGGTTATGGTCTGTAAGGAGTATGGTGATAGCTGCTGCGATGACAGGCAGGGTTAATAGGAGTATGATGGCTGTAATTATAACTGATCATACAAAAAGAGGTATATTAAATATAGGTATTGATTTAGGTTTTATGTTAATGCAGGTAGTAATAAAGTTGATTGCTCCTAGAATAGATGAAGCTCCTGCTAGGTGTAGTGAGAAAATGGCTAAGTCTACTCATGGTCTTGAGTGGACTAAGTTTCCAGATAGTGGTGGATAAACTGTTCACCCAGTGCCAACTCCTCCTTCAATATAGGAGGAGGATAGAAGGAGTAGTAGTGCTGGTGGGAGAAGTCAGAAACTCATGTTATTTATTCATGGAATGCTATGTCTGGTGCTCCAATTATTAATGAGATTAGTCAGTTTCCAAAGCCCCCAATCATAATTGGTATTACCATAAAGAAAATTATGATGAACGCATGTGCTGTTACTAGAACGTTATTGGTCGTTTCCAAATAGTGAGCCTGGCTGTGTTAGTTCTATTCATATTAGGATGCTTAGGCAAGCTCCGATTAATCTGTATCATGTGCTAAAAATTAAATATAATGTGCCGATGTCTTTGTGGTTTGTTGAGAAAAGTCAACGAGTAATAAACACTGGTAGTATGGCTGAGTAAGTGGTAGGCTGTAAACCTATTTACAAGGTAATCCTTTGCTGCCAGCCCTGTAATATGCCGGATCGCAAATCCGGGAAAGGCAATTTGCCCGGGGCTTCTCCGTTTTTACCCCTGCAAAAATGGAAAAGTAGGGTATGGTCTAATAGGTTTGGACGTCTAGTTGTTAACTATTTTTTTGTGGGATCAAGGCTCACTAGTCTAGAGAGTTTTAGTTTAAGGAAAATGTCTGTGTTGCAAGCAAAAGATGTGGTGTAGTACCGCAAATTCTACAGAAACTAAAGGGTTGGTCTTTATTGGGGGCTTTGAAGGACTCTAGTTTGGGTATAACTTAAGCTTCTAAATATATGGAGTTATAGGTAGGATTAGGATTGATAGGGCTATTAGTGTTGGTGTGGTGAGAGGATATTTTTTGTGTGATAGTTGTCATTTTATAGGTGTGGTATTAGTGTGTGGGGGAAGGGTTATTGATGATATGTATATGAGTCATATATACATGTAAAGACTTAGTAAGGATATGATGGCTATTCAGGTTGCTTCTGTTGTTATGTTGAACGAGGTTATTTTATTTAGAATAAGTCATTTTGGTAGGAATCCAGTTAGTGGTGGTAGTCTGCTGAGTGATAGAATTGTGAAGGTTAATGTGGATGATAGTTGGGGGGAGATTATTCATATGGTTCCTATGTCTTTGATTGTGGAGGTTGATGTTAGGTGTAGTGTAATTATAATGGGTAAGGTTGTTATGATGTAGATGAATATAGTGATTGTTGAGATGTTGGGTGCAATGGTGATTGTGGCTAGGATTCACCCTGTGTGGGCGATTGATGAAAAGTCTATGAGTTTTTGTATTTGAGTTTGGTTTAGTCCCCCTAATCCTCCAATTATAATCGAAAGGATTGCCATTGAAAGAAGGATTGTGTGGTTAATTTTGTTTGATAGGGCTAGTAGAATGGATAGGGGTGCAAATTTTTGTCATGTTAGGATAGTTAGGGTTGTTATGGTTGTTGTTCTTTGGGAAACTTCTGGTAGTCAGAAATGGAATGGGGCAGCACCTATTTTTATTAGGAGGTGTGCAGGTGAACTAGAGATCAAATTGCCAACATTCGCTGGATCATGGAAAAAGCGAAGGAATTCCAGAAAAACATCTACTTTTGC
>JANHZU010007480.1:0-13925 GCA_032468055.1 Acrochordus granulatus | reverse complement strand
CCCCCAACTGCAAGAGTGACTGAGATTTTAATGGATTGTGATTTGGACAGATTTCTAATTCTAGCAGGGTAGGTAGGAGGGAACTTCTTTCAACAATACTAAATTCTAAATACTAATTCAGTCATTACTGAACTAAAAGATGGATGAAAGAAAACAAACTGGTTGAGCAGAGGAACTGTAAGGAATGAAGGCAAAATTAGGGCATTTTGTGTGCTATATTTCTTGATGTGTTTTGCCAGCTTCAAACTAGTTTTCAAAGGATTATGGGAGTCTCAGAGAGTATGGAAGCTATTTTTCACTGGCAAATGAAAATGGTAACTCAAGGCTGGAAAATGTCCAACTATGTGTTAAATAAAAGACAGTATTTTTGAGGCTTAAAATAAGATATTCTGTTCAGAACCACTGATTAAAGTCATGCTGATAGGGTGAGACTATCTTCCTATTGAAGATAAAAATAGCATGGGTCACTTAAGGGACTGTGAGGTACAGGCTGATAACATTGCATATTATACAGGCTGATAAGATCCATATTATTCTGTAGTGCATTACAGGTTGTTCCAGAGAGGTTCTGTATCAAAGACAGAAAAATTGAGTTCTTATAATCAATGGAGTTTTCCAGCTGTATTGATCCAGATAATCAGCTTATTCTAAGGGTTTTTTTTTAGCTCAGGAAGAACAAAGACTCTCTTGGGGATGATGAAACAAATAAGCTTTGGTGTCCGGAGTTTTGTTTGGAAGCAGATCTAATTCTCATCGCCGCTGTCTGAAGCTGGCACCCTTCCAAGGCTGCTGAGTCGTTTAAGCTCTGCAGAGACGCCCGGTGCTGTTGCTCTTTCTACCCTAAAGGCCAGAAATAAAGAGGGTCTGCGGAAATCCAGGCAAGATGGAGATACAGCTGCCTCGGTGGCCCTCCTTACGTCGCAGGCTCGCCCTCGTCTACCCGTCCCCACTAGGTCAGTCCCTCCTGCCGGCTGCAGCCGAGACTCAGAAGCGGGGCTGGCAGCAGTGCTGCCTCTGTTCAGGACGTCTCTGGCTTAAGAACCCTCGGCTGCGCTCCGAGGGCGTTGCAGGCTGGCAGGGTGGCCGTGCGGTCCTTGTCCCCGAGAGTCACTCGGGCTGTGCGACTGGAGCGTCTCGGGACGCCTCCCCGCCGCTGTTGTTTTCCCGGCGGCCGGCCGGCAATCGCTACACCTCTTAACTCGCGTCCCTCGAATGAGGCTGAGAGGCGACCGAGGAAAGGACCCTCACCTTTCCTCAAGGAGGATAGTCCCGCTCCCGCTGGAGGAGTCAGCCTGCTGCGGGGCTCCGTGGGGAGCAAGCAGCGACTTCAGAGGGATTCGGTTGAGCCTCGGCGGAGAGAGACTCCAGCCGCTTAACCGGCTCTCGCTCTTTCCGGTGCCGCCCAGACGCGAGCAGCAGCAGGCAGGACGCGCCGCGCCGGTTGCTGTGGATGTTCGTGACGCCCAGCAGCCGTTTCGTCCCGAGCGCTCCTGGCAGCCAAGGGCCAGGGGCATCGCTTCCTAGCCTCTGCTTTTGGTCTTCCTTTGGCGGGCGGGGCTCCAGGCCCGGCTCCTGCCCCGGTCAGCTGCAGCTCTTTCTCCCCGTGGTCGGGCACTTCTGGAGGACGGGAGGAGGGCTCTGGAAGCTCATCTATCTGCTGAATCTAGCCAGGCAGTTTTTCGCCAGCTTTGGGGTTGAGTTTAGTCGTTCCAGTCATCGAGCCCAGTACCAGGTCCCGTCCAGCTTGTTGCTTTCGAAGCGAGTAGCTAAGACCATTTCCACTTTTTAGCAGGAATGAAGAAATCAAGAAACAGTTTTTATTACAGTAATAAATTCATTTTTAATGTTTTTATAGCAGGCTTTAAGTCATGGATTAGGAAGTTCTTATTAAAGATGATGGAGAATGTAAAGTGTAATTTTTAGTGGCAATAACCGATTCAGTAAATTACATTCAGATCTGACGGCTCTCTAGATATTAATCAATATAGGCCACATGCAGGGGTGCGTTTGTATTGACGTCCACTGGAAGAGAGATCCCGTTACTTTCTGGCTAGGGTTTATTCGTATCAGCTTCTTAAATGTTCAGTCTGTTGCCATTACTGTGTTTGACTGCCCCCTACCCCACCCAGAAACCTCCTCTGGCTAAATAGAAATAACTGAGTGAAGACTTGGCAGAAGAAAAAGGGAAGGCTCCATGGAGGTGAGAAACCCGTTTCGTTGCTAATATGAAAAGCTGCACGGAGAATCAGCTTCGCTTTACAAAGTCGGTCTTGGCCCCCTCACCAACCTTAAGCATGGATGGCAATATTATAGGCGGCCAAGTTTGAACATGTTTGTGTTTTTCAAGGCAAGGAAAGAAATACAATATTATTTTCTTAGGATAGACCACTCATAACAGACATTAACGTATATTATAATTAATTTTATTTATATATATATATATATAATAACCTAATTAGAGAAACATAAGCATCATCATGTCCATTTATGTTTGATTACAAATTCTGTTTGAAAAAAAATCCAAAATAGCTGCTTTTTCAACTGCAAAATTATTGCAGCCCTGCCCCCCAGCTGGACGTCTCATGCTCCAGGGTCTCTTTGCAAACCGCTGCTATCGAGAAGATCTTCTGGGATGATTCTGAGACTCTCCCTAACCCAGGGGAGTCATATAAACTCAAGGAACACAGTTCACTGTTTACAGATCGAAAAATCTTCAATAACTTTTCCAAGACAGAAAGAAGTCAGTTGCCACGAGTAAACCTCCAGACAACGCTACCTGGATGACTGAGAAGTCTCCACCTGCGTAGTCCAGGAGCCTCTTCTTATTGGACTAGTCAGATGGCCACCTTCACTGGAAGCCCAAATTATGATGAAGATGACATCCATTCAGTCGTGTCTGAGGATTCTCACTGATTCTACACAGCATCTCTCTCCACATTTTCTCGTACACTTTTTTTTCAGTTATTTTATGCTCCATCTGGTTTTGGCTTTTATGGTGTCTAGCCACTGTGTGGCTTACACAAATTCTATTACAGTACAAGATTAGGTTCATGCATACATCAAAATGGACATCTACTCCCTGGACAGAGGAGGGGAACAAAAACGAAAAGTGGGAAAAAGACATGCATTTTCAGGATTCCCTCATGTATGGTGATTCCAGAGAACCATACAAAACCTCTGACAGATCCCATGTTCCCTAAAGTCAAGCTCAGGGAGAAAGGGATTTAACCGTGTAGAGGACAGCAAATATTTTCTGTATTTTATGAAGTAATTTTTTCTTATTCTTAAATTGCAAGCTGCGTATAGCGCCTGGAGTCCAGCAGCCTCTATGCTTGATAAAATAAAATGTATAATAAATTCCAAAAATTTTCACAAAGTAGCCTAGCAATCCAGTGACCTCGAGCCCTCTCTAAATGCAAATTAATCTTTTCCACCTGGCTTTCGGGATTCCTGCTTATTTTTAATTACCGGCTGTTTTTCCTTCTGTGTAACTCTTTTTTGGACCATTTCTGCCTCTTCCCGTTTTATTAGCAGCAGAACCTGAGATCTGTATCCAACCGCCTCTTATTAAGCCAAGCACAGTGGGACTTAAGAGACTGAAATCCACCCTACTTTTGATGCTTACTAGCTTCTCTGAGGTCTTTTCGCCCGTCTTGTAAATATTCTCTATTTTCACAGAGATATTTAGAGAACGACCGCTTCCTCCCACCCCCATTCCCGTGACTAAATACTGCCATGCATAAGAATGGAAACAGGCTATGAATTGGTTCTTGTCCCAGACAGGTCACCTGGCTGCCCCTTTCTTTGCAGTGGATAGCGCAGCACTTCAGACTGCGGAAAAGTTCAGGCAGAGGACGACCTCACCCACAGCCTCTTCTTGCCCTTTTGCGAGGATGGGTGTGTGGGCATGTGTTGCGGCGGCTCTTTTCGCTACTCCACGGTTGCCTCGGCTGCGCTGCCGCCCTGTTCGCGCCCCCCCCCCCCGTCTTCTGTGGTCTCAAACTACCTACGTCGCTGCTTCTTAGACCCTGAAGGTGATCATCCGGCTTGACGACTTGCATCCCAGAAACCCCATTAGTCTGCGTCTGAACACCGAAAGTTTCGAGCCCTGGGAGAGGATAAAGGAACTGCTCAGGTTGCATAAATTACCCTCCGTGGGCTCCGTAATTCATGGCTGGCGCTATAGCAGATAAAAAGTTTATAAGATGGTTGGCTTTTCGTTTCCCTTTTGCAGTCATCCACGTCATTAATACCCGCTATCAATAACCCTTGTCCTTAGGAGCCAAGTGCCGGAAGATCGATCTGCCGCTTCTTGATCTCCGCCTAGGAAGACACGGAATAATTTTCGCATTACAGTCACTTGGAATTGCTTTTAATTCATATTTAAAACTGCAACCGACTCTGCGGAGCTTTCTGCAAAAAGACTAGAGGCGCCTAATTAATAATAAGTTAGAAATGAAGGAAGGCACCAGCCGATTAATATTTAATACCGGCATCTCTGTCTCTGAATATGGCTACTTCAAGCACAAGCTGCCCAGCCCCTACCGTAAGTCTGCAATTTATAGCGCGTGCCGAAGAAGTGATTTAAGATAATTATTTTCCCCAAAATCCAATGCTAAATTATTTACAGTGTTTTGCAAGCTTCCATAAGTTTCTTTCTGACTGGACAGTGCATTGGGGGTAGAATGAGAAATCCTCAGACAACCCGAACCCCCTTTGAAAAGACTGCGAGCGGCGGCTGGGCCATATTCCGGTCGCTGAGCGGGCCCTGCGCTAGCATTTGAGCACTGGGGGTCAGCCTTGTGGCCATTCTCTCCCGCACAGAAGGGACCTTCGTTTTATTCGTACATGATTTGCATTCACTAGGGTCGGGATGACCACCAACAGACTGACTACCTAGGTCACCTCAAGCTTCCTGATGGCCGGGCTTTTGAGTATCTCGTCTGGAGCACAGCGCTGTCCCGCAGGGACCTGGCCACAACTGCTGCAGCGGGCAGCGTATCTGGGGCTTGATTTGGGCCATGGGCGCCGCTGCGGGCAGACCGCTCATTGGATTTTGCCTCACTTGTTCGCGCTTTCAGGACCGAAATCCTGGCTTGGTCCCACTTCCCTGGATCCTTCCAACGAAAAGTCTCAGGGTCCTAAAGGACGTCGTGGATGAGACTTCCTTCCAAATCAATCCCTATTTGACACCTCTCGAACTTCGGCCGGCAGGGATTCCTTATTACCAAGGGCCGGGGAAGGAAAGGTGCCCTCAGACAGCTGGATCGCGGACCATTCCCGCGCTTCTGCTGGCTTTGCCCAAATTGTTTCTTGCCCCTTGGTACCAATCGAAAGAATATTGCCCGCAATGCAATCGAATTGGGTAGTCCGTTTCAAACGAGCCCACCAGTCTTGCAACTGAAGCGGCGGAATCTTTCGTGGTCTAAAGAGCGCGCGCGCGCGCACGCAGACGTCCACTTATCTCTTGGTCAGGAGAAGTTTCCCAGGACGGAAAGCTGGCCCGGTGCTGGCGTCCAAGCGAGGCGACCAACTCTGTGCCTTTAGCTGTGCCCCGACTCAGTCAGCGGGCGCAGGAGACGCCGCGTTATTCGGAAGCGTGGGGCAAGCAGTGCTTTGTTCAAAGAGGGAGAATCGCAGAAGAGGCGATCGGGAATGAGCGCTCCCCAGAAGGTAGGCGCGGGTTTTGGCTTTCGGTATTGATTACCGATACATCTGTACTGCCTGCCGACTTCCGAAAAAAGGCTCTGGCGGCACTCTTTTCGCTGCTAGGTTGCGAGACCCCAAATCTGGATTTGTTATGTTTCGAGTAGGTTTATGTCATACGCTTAGGCCAAATAATTCAGACATTAAATCTAGATAATACAAGTGAAGGCTGTTTGCTGCCCTTTCTTACCTGAGGCAACATCTCACTGGGCTACAGAACAACGTTCTAAGCTCAAGGTTTCAATCAAATACTAATTTATGTAGTCACTTATTTATATTATTTTTATCCATCATTACTAAAGGGATTCCAAAGAGAGGTTCTGTTTCATTTTAAAAGGAAAAGGAACAATGATGTAGCCTGTTACAATTTTAAAAACCCTATATTTTTAAATTGTTCACAGTATCTAAAATCATAATATCATAGTATCTTGCAAACTCTGAGACTTGTGACAAAGCCAGATAAAGCTTTGGCTTAATCAAATGCCTGGTTGAAGCTTGCAAGCTGGCACTTCAAAGGCCTATTTTGGAGAAAGCCTCAAATTTAATATTTGAGGGGATTGTTTTCCCCTTTGTCTCTATTTATTAAACACTGCAGCCCTCACTGAAATGTAAAATGTTATAATTCTTTGTGGATTCTCAATTATTTATCCTTTCCTTCCAAATCTACAAATGAATAGATGTATGCCAGTCAATCCTCAAGGCAAACATGAAATTCACCTAGCCTGCTCCACTTTCCTGTGAATTCAAGGTCAATATGAATAGTTTCTTTCAACAATCAACACATCTTTCTTCAGTCTAAAAGTCTTTGTACTGGTCCAAGATTGTGGCCTTCCCTGACTAGGACTGATAATCATTTTTGGTGGCTCCACAGATGCAGTGATAACATTAAGAGAGTTTGGAACTGAGGGTAAATTGATAAAAGAAGCTTCAATCTATAAAATCACCTAATTCTGCCCAATGAAACATTGTAAGTTTTAAACAGCACTTTTAATTGGCTGTGGACACAGACAGCTGATAATAACCTTTCTCCTTCGAAAAAAAAATTAGGAAAAGTAATAGGATTTTTAATTGAAATTAATCATGGTCATGTCGTATTGAGGATCCTAAAGAAAGTCTTGATGACAGCCCTAAACATGGAGAAATAAATGCAGGTTTACAACTTCTGTGGTTCATATTTTGAATTAAAAGTTCCACTCATTCACCCACCCCCTTCAAAATCGATCTAAATTGAGTTTCAGAAAAATGTAGATTGTGCTGTACCCATTGTGTGATGCTCCAAAGAACTACAATCTCCATGTATCTTTACATCTTCCAAAAAGGTGTTTCCAATCATCAAAAACTGGCAGTTTGTCTCACACCTCCCAATTCCTGCCAGAATGCAGTTGTCTCACTCTTCCTACATCCATTTCTGGGAAACATCTCTTCTGTGAGAATGAAATCATGCTGAATGCATTTGATTGAAGCAAATGTACAGTCTGTTGCCTCATCCATCCTCTTTGCCTGTATTTAGACTCTTTTTTTAGCTGAGTTTGACTGCCATGCTCACAGGAGCACATTTTCTACCATCTCTGCTTTAATTATTAATTATTAATGAAAGACGGATCTTCTGCTGCTTTATTTTTAGTTTCATCCAATTGGCTAAAACTCGTTTATACATAAGCATTAATAAATCCAAGCAGAGTATTTGGAGGGTTCAGCTAAAAATTAACTTACCTCTTTTAGCGTTGGTGAAACTAGTGGCTGATGTCTTCAAGCCTTCCTATTGTGTAGTGCCTTTGGCTATGCAAACCATTATTAGAGGAATCACAAAAATGTTGGGAAATAATGTTATTTTACCAAGGACTTCAACTTCAAACTTGTTACAATATGCAGTCCTCCTTCTCACATCCCAGGAATATGAAACCTCCACCTCTCCTGGCTGCACCATATAGCCAGATGGTATCTCCTTCCCTTTCCTCTTCAGTGCTCAGTGGGAAGTCACAGCTCTAAACCCTTTCCATGCCCAGCTGAGAGCAGCTTCATGTCCTGACTAACAAGTGCTTGGTCCACCTTAAGAAAAGCTACAGAAAGATCACTCCTGGAGGTGCTTCTCCTCAAGTTGCAACTTTCAAGAAAGAACTAAAAATTGCAAAAATCTGCTAAGTTTCTTAAAAAGGCAACTGGACTTTAATTACAAGATGTTATTAGAGATGTTATTCTATCTGGAAGGCTTTTTCAATCCATCTAAAAATGAAAAAGAATTATCAGGAAATATGTACATTTCTAAAAAGGAGGTGGGAGAAGATGAGAAAACATAGTAAGGATACACACAGCCAGTTAAAATCCAGTTGTCTTTTTAAGAAACTTGGCAAATTTTTGCAATTTTTACTACTTATCATGACCTGGATTAATGAGAATATTATTAGACACTTTCAAGAAAGAACTACTTAAAAATACTCTGGTTCCTTTGAAGCAGGTTATCCTAGTGAGTTGAATGACCACTTGGAAAACATGAAAAAATTGGTTTGGGGCACATCCCCCCTTGTCATCTGATTCTATGGAGGGATCTGGTGAGGACATTTAGATTGTGGGATAGTTCCTATTTAGGCTCAGCCTGTGAGATAATCTGGGTATTGGGGATGCTCAGTTCTTCACAGTCTATTCCAAAAGGGTATTCTGGATTGCAGAAGTGTGTGAAGGTAGACTTCCCTGTTTAAAGCAACTGCATCTTTTTCCAGGGTCACATAGTAACTGCACAGAAGTGCAACATTGTCCCAGGAAAATATATAACTGCCATATGAAACTAGTCAGATGATAGGTTCATGGTCTTGTGTACTCCTTTTAAAAGTTATTTCTGTTGAGCCCTGTTGGGCATGATTGACAAACAATGCCCATCTGCATTTAGGTCAAGATACTTGGCATTGCTTCCACTAATTCCAAGTCACTAAATAACACTCATATTTCAGGCTGTCATTAGAACTCATGAACTGCAATCAAATCAAGAAACTTCTGATTGCAAACTAAAATGTTGAAACAGCAAAATCTTGTAAGCCTACTGGAGACTTGAGTGACAGAACTTAGGAAGCTGAGAATATAGGAAGGTGTTGGATGACATCATTGTGGCTTCTGTAATTAGAAGAGAGGTTGGGCTGGTCCTCATCATTGGTCTCCAATGATCCCTATCATTTCATGGCTTTGTATTTGTGTTTTCAGCAGTCAGTGGGCAACCCATTGTGGAGGCGGCTCACTCACTCCTGGAACAGGAATGCCATTTCCAGAATTTGTAGCAATGTAAAATGTATAAATGAACTGGCATCTATTTCAAGAAGACTATAAAAAGTGATCCCTTTTGAAGCTTTTTCAGGGAGGGGAATTTAGACTTCTGCACAGCTCTGCCTGTATCTAGGTTGTTTCTTGGCCTTCTCTTCAGGGGTATGTGGGTGTATCTGCGATTTATTTGCCTGGTTGTTAGCAGGTAATTGTTCTGCTGGGTAGTTCCTACTCTTCCTGAGGAAGAATTGGAGCAGCATGTATCTCACTAAATTTTCATAACTCTGTTTTTGAAAAGCATAACACATTTGCATTTTCACAAGAACCTCGTTTCCCAAAGACTCATTATAAGGAACTGAGCAAAGCTCTTCTCTTGCTGAAAAAAAGTCTGGTCATTTAAGATGGGGGGAAGGCTGAAGTCTGCAAGCAGTGGTGCCTAGGGAAGAACTGGAGGGGAAAGAAAACAACTGGCCAGCTTCCCACTCTCCTCAGTGGGTTGGAAAGTCACTGCCAAGTATGAATCCAGCAGGGATGCAGTAAAATTGTATGCATTTATTTGTTAAACTTGTTAATGCTCTCGCTGACCTTGGATGCACCTTGGGGCTTCAACCCGCCTGCCCCTCAAGGTTGTTGGGCGAACCAAACTGGGGCGAAGAAATGCCCGACGTGGGTTGATCTGCAAGGACGAACCGCGCGTCCTTCGCCTTGTCTTCTTCTTGCTCGCCCCAGCAACACAAAGAAAAGTTGCGACCACGTCTCCTTGCTAGGCCGACCGGCCCGGCCACCCTCCTCTCCTGCACGAAGGAGAAGTGAAGGAGGTGATGCACTGAACGGACGGGGCGCGCTTATGACTCTCAGGCTGGCTACTAGCTTGCTTGGTTGCGGCAGCCGCAGCACCCTAAATCCGTCCTTCAATCGCTCCGCCACCTGCGGTCGTGCTCTAGGAGGCAGATGCCGGCCGAGCTCCATCCTGCCCGGCTCTTCCGAGCAGATCCTGAGGACCAGGCGCCGCTCGCCTCCCAGTACCACAAAGCTCACGTGCATCCAGAGATCAAGGCGAGTGCTTGCCCGGCGCGCGCACGCAGAGGACAGGGGAGCGGCGCTGAAAGGGAGGCGGGGTTGAGTGAGCCTCAGCGCGCATGCCCACTTGCCGCTAACCCCGGCTGCTGCAACGGCGGGTTCCGCGGCCAAGCATCCGCAGAAAGAGCGCAACCCCGGAGCTGATGACCTCTCGGGAGGCAGCGGCGCCGCGCCGGGGGGACCATTCTAGGGTACCTGAGAGGTTTCGGGCGGCGAGCAACACCAGTCAAGTGGGCTGAGCCGCTCCTCTTCAGGAGTGAGAGTCGCCGGTCGGGCGCCTCGCGAAGACCCCGCTCCTGCTTTGGTTCGGAACGGAAGAGTGCACGTCCTCGTCCCTGATGGATGGGCAGCCCACGCGCCTGCCGTCCGCTCCGCCTGAACGTACAGTTGGCGATGGCGCATTTCTGCAAGCTACAGGGACTCAACCGTGAGACTGGGGTGACCGCGGTCCAGCAGCTGAGCTCCAGCCCCCAGCACCGCGTGTCGGGCGTACAACGGGGTGGCGGCAATTCCTTAGCTCCCCCAGCAGGCACCATGGCCATGGCCTCCCTTCTGGATGGCGGCGGGGAATATCACTCCCATGCGCATCATCGGAGCTCGGCGGAGCCTCCGCTGGCCGGGCCGCTGCACCCAGCTCTGACTGTGAGCTGTGAGAGCTCCGCTGGGCTGGCCAGGAGCAGCAGCTACACTACCCTGACGCCGCTACAGCCATTACCTCCCATCTCTACCGTTTCGACCAAGTTTCCTCACCATCCCCCGTCTCACCCGCATACTCATTCCAGGCTGGTAGGCAACTTTACTCTCTTGCCCGACGAACGGTGCTTAGCCGTTGCCAACAATTTATATCCCTCACCATACCCCAAAGAGGTGCCTGGCTTGGGGCAAAGCCTTTCCCCACTGGATGGGCTCCACAGTGCACAGCAAGGATTGTCACACTATGCTCACCCCGGAGCTGCCATGCCAGCTGAGAAAATGCTCACCCCCAGCGGCTTTGAAGCCCAGCACCCACCACTCTTAGCCCGGCCGTGCAATCAACACCTCATCCCGACTCCAGCCAGCCTAGGCCCATTTGGCGGGATCCCCCACCAGCCTCAAACCCACCTGAGAGCTCAAGGGCAGATCCAGGCCTCCAGGGAACCTAACCCCACCGCTGCTGTCACCTCGCAGGGGAACACTGGGAATCACTCAGGGCAGTTGGAGGAGATTAACACCAAGGACGTGGCCCAGCGGATCAGCACGGAGCTGAAGCGCTACAGTATCCCTCAGGCCATCTTCGCCCAGAGGATCCTCTGCCGCTCACAGGGAACACTCTCTGATTTGCTGAGGAATCCGAAGCCTTGGAGCAAGCTCAAATCTGGGCGGGAAACCTTTCGCAGGATGTGGAAGTGGCTGCAGGAACCCGAATTCCAGCGGATGTCTGCGCTCCGGTTGGCAGGTGAGGGGCGATGTTGTGAGGGCAGGCTGGAGGGCATGACCAACCTTCTCGGGGTCTCATTCTAGAATCCCTGCAAGAGAGGCAACAGTCCTTTACTCCTTCACCTTGCGCTAGGTGGAAATATGAGGAAAGGAGGTTCTGCCCTTCAGGAATCAATGGGACCAAATCAGTCCTTGCCAGTCGGTCCCACCTACAAAGTTCCCTCCCCCCAATCAGCTCAGTGCCAGGGACTACAGAAGATCCACGGCTTGCTGCAGATGTTGTTCTGGTGTTCCCGGCAGTGTAGGGGTAGCCTCTCCTTGCATGCGAACCCAGCCTCCAGGATGCTGCTGGGGTCTTTCTGTGATGTTTCCAGAGAGGGACAAAGCTGGTGGGAGTTGGCCTGCAGACACTGCTCCCTACCTCACCCCTCAAATCCAGAACACGCTTGGTTAACTATTCTAATTCTCCTTGGAAGGACAGAGGCCCTTCCCAAATGGCTGTAGGTCCCCTTTCATAGAGGGAAGAATGGTGGCCTGGCTGTGGGAAAGCAGTGCATATACCTGTAAAATTCTGTGCTTTGGAGAATTGGAGCAGGAAAACAGTAGGGAAGGGCGATGTTTGACTCATAAGTGAGGATCTCAACACCCAATGAAGTTTTTTGAGCTCAGGCCCTTTCCCCTCCCAGAGGCAACTGAATAGCTGGCAGAGTCCGGGCAGGATTTGGCCAGTTGGCACTGAGGGAATAAATATCTTTAAGGCCTATAGGTCAACCCTGGCCATCTGGACGCCCTAGACTCAAATCAGGCACCAGGGAAACCACTGCCTGTGATGTGCCTGGCAATAGATTCTTGCATCCGGATCTTGTCTTCTCCGGTAGAGCAGTGAAAAGCTGACTGTCAGGTGTATTTTCTGCCTGGCTCGCTGACACAAGCACCCCATGCCTTCTTTTCCCATTTGGAAAGGGGCCAAATTTGCTTGGGAAGGGGAGTGTGATGACGGGCAGGTGGTTGGCAGGGAGAGGTTTTCTTGCTCCTTGGTGGGAAGACAGCTCGTTTGTTTTTGGTTTGGAGAGCGGCGGGGCTTGAACAACTCTCCTCAAGAGGAAAGGAAGATGAGCTGATCCCCGGACACATCCGGAGGGATCCAGAGGCTGCTCCAGGACGGCCATGTTCGGACAGGAGTTGCTTTGCTCTTGCGCGAGCCTGAGGCTTCCTTGTTTTTGGGTGCTACTTCTCGAAATCCTGGTTAGAATTTGGCCCACAGAGAAGCAGCGAAAGCCACACAAAATAACTTTGGGGGCGGATCTGTATGTGAAAGAGAGCACCAGAGAGTGGCTACAGGGGCTGGGGAAGAGGTTCAATGCCACTGGAGGGGCAGTTTTCCAAGAAGACGCACCGGCCAAGGGCAGACCTGGCTGCTTCAATCCTTCTTCGCCGCTAGATAAGCGAGGACTGTTAATCAGAGGGGAACGGGCAAGACTTAATGCCAGAAAGCATGTTCTCGTTGCTTGTTTCTGGTCATGGAACAGGAGGGTGTTGGTGGCCTGGAGAACGGCGCCCTTTAAATTGCCCTCAGCAAATGGTGGCCATCCAGCTTCTTCCAAAGACGGCTACACCACCGTTTTCTCTGGTGGTGCCCAAATGTTCCAGAAATGGGCCTTTTCCGCCCAAGTGGCTGCACTGCCTGGGGAGGAAAAGACAGGAAAGCGTTTCCCAAGGTGGTGGTGGGTGCGGTGGGGCTGGAGAGTCCTGGCTTCTGCTTTGAATTGCTGCTTTCAGATAGAAAAGAGCCACAGCAGTGCTCAGAAAAGCCGCAGAACCTTGTCGTTCTGGGATGTCGTTGGGATTCAAGCAATGGCTCCGCGAATTTTTCTCAGAATTTGCGAGATTTGTTGGTGGTTCCTCTTGCCAGTTTGTACTGAGTTCATCTGAAGCTCCTGAGGCAGTGTTGTAAGCTCGCACTTCCAAGAGCTGACCGGTGGCAACTCCTGCAAGTGAATGCAGTCCTGAAGTCTTTCCTGACGCTTGGTTCCTCTTCAGCTTGTTGAGTCTGGAAATTAACAGAGCTTGGGTCCCCTACTTAACCCTCCCCGCACTACTAGCTTCTTGGCCAAATTTGTTCTTAGAAAAGAAAACTAGGATTGCCTTCTATTCCATCAGATGAAAAGCTGCTCAGTAAAAACCTCTCTGGAACCTACTAGATTGTTGTTGTTTAGTTGCGCAGTCGGGTCCAACTCTTCTCAACCCCATGAGCTGCAGCAAGCCAGGCCTCCCTGCCCTGCAGTGCCTCCTAGAATCCTCCCATGCCCATCATACTGACTATGCTATCTAACCATCTCAACCTCTGCCATTCTCTTCTCCTTTTGCCTTCATCTTTCCCAGCAACACGGTATTTTATAATGAGTCCTCTCTTTGCATTATGTGGCCAAAGTACTTGAGCTTCAGCTTCAATATCTGTCCCTCCAATGAGCAAT
>JANHZU010007479.1:61727-71944 GCA_032468055.1 Acrochordus granulatus | reverse complement strand
GGTACTCCCATCTCTTTTAGAATTTGCCACATTTGGTTGTGATCCACACAGTCAAAGGCTTTAGCATAGTCAATGAATATACATACACACACACACATATATACATAAATGTAATTCTGCTACTTTCTTAATGCCTTGCATATACAGTATTTTCCTGAGCCCACATAACTACTATATGAGCTCTGGAAAAAATGTGTGCATTTTAAGGAGCTGCCAACACATTCAGAAAGGATATCCATGTCAGAATGAAAGCACCTTGCTGAGCAGCAACATAAGATGACAATTGCAGTAGTGTGAAGCTCCACCCTTTGTTTTGTATATAGTGTTATTTGTACAAAAAAAAGGTAGGGCTTTCAATTGTGGTGCTGTAACTTTCCTCTTCATGTTTTTGATCCTCCTACAAACACTATTCCACTTGGTTGCTCATTTTTTAATTGTCCACAGTTGTGATGGCAGCTAATCTATCACAACAGCATGGACTGAGTTCTGCTCTGGCTCGTTGCCATGGAAGAAGGCAGAAAACTAAAGAAGTAAGAAATATTTATTAGTAACAAGAACCTCCATAGAAATCTAATGCAGAAACAGAAATGGTTGATGTATGATTTCAACATATACAATATAATGCAGGATCAATAATTGAATGGTTTAACCTCCAGTTAATGTGCAATCTATATGTAAATATACATACAATTGCATTCGATGCAATTGGACTGTGCATGGTTTGAAAACAATTTAGAAAAAGTTATTTTGGACTTTCCTGAGCACAGTACCTCTCTGTTGTGCATTAAAGCAATTGCTTTAAGAATCACATTAACTTTATGCATGGATTCTTTAAAGCAGCCACTTATTTTCTCACATTCCTGCAGAAACCTAAAAAAAGAGACCAACTACTTTAAGCAACAGCAAAGAGATGCTATGCTTGCCCTCATATGAAACCCAAAGAACTTATTTTGAATAGTTTTTAAGTATAAGCAATCCTAATGCATATGTTACAAATCATGCTATGTCTTCATTGATTAATACAAAGGAAATAAGGATCTCTGGTGTTATACTACATGATTTGGGATATGCAACTTAAAAGTATAATTATGGTATTGTAGATAGAATTGGTTATGGGAAAAAATGGAAAAACAGTACCTAGAGGCAGAGTATGTTTTAAGAAATGATGGGATAATTTTGCATAAATTACTTGGTATTCAGAATATTTCCACAGGATTGGAAATGACTGACAATTTTGGAATGCTAAATGAATGTCAGTGACTTTCCATCCTTTTGTTTTTGTAAAGGTGATTCCTTAAAGTACATAGAATGTATTTCAGTTTTGACATATGCACCAAATGGCTTATCTTTATTGGTTAATATGATATTGTACATATTTAATTATCTAAAATTCAGAGCTGTAAAAGAGAAAATAAAAATCGCAGCAGAATTGGATCTCACTCATACAGATAGAAAATTGACATGTTTTGCAGAAAGTAAAGCTATTAGATGAAGGACAGTTTTAAGTATACTGTCAAATAGAAAAAGTTGAGAAAGAAGTATAAGGATTGGCCCCACCTTTCTGTGATGCCATAGTGACATCTCCATTGAGCAGGTTGAGCCAATTTATTTTCAGCTCAGATACAGTTTATCAAGATAAACTACTTCCATGATGGCTTTGAATTTGCACTGGAGTTCTGTGGGATTTAGGGATAGATCAGTTCCCCACAGATCAAAACCCTAGTTTCAACCTATTTCTTGGCTTATGAGCTGTCCCTATTCTCCATAAAGCTAATCTGCCTCATCACCTCATTAACTTTCATTGGTCTTCCTAACTGGTAGGCTTTGCTATTCCTTTTCACAGCAACCCCTTGGATTTTCCCAAAGTCCAACGAACAAGCACAGTGTGAGGTGTGCTGGGATCCTGTTTGGATGCTAATTTTCAGTATCTTACTCATTAGAATGAGAGTGCCACTCTACCATGCAGTGTGCTTCTCATTTAAATATTATTATTATTATTTAATTATCATTGTATAACATGTGCAATGTCATATTTTCTTGTTTGATGTGTAGTGGGGACTATAAAATATGTGATTGTGTGTAATAGTTTTTATGAAGTTTGCATTTTTAGTTTTGTTATGCATCGCATTGTTTCTGTGAAACTGTATGAGTGATGCACTGACTGGATAGCATTTTTAATTCCATTGTACATGGTGCAATGACAATAAAGATTATTATTATTATTATTAAATATAGGTCATAGTGGGGACAAATGAGAAACATTTCTGAGAGCCCAAGAAGTGAAAATGATAACTATATGGAAGAACTCTGCAGATCTGCACTTGAGAGTACAGTTACAAGATAGTCTCTGTTAATACATTAATTGAGAAGCTTGAGTATTTTGAGAATAAAAGACACTATGACAATGAAGACATTGAAGTAACAATTCTGTTAAAAAAGTAGCTGTGTTATTTATAGAGCCTGGGTAAAATGGGCTACATTATGCTTCCTTCCTTGAATCATATGCCAGCTTCTCCTGATACTAAAACAAGAATAAGCATATCCAGGATATAAGTAAAAAAATAGGAGATTTACAGAGACAGACTGTACATTCATATAGAGAAATACCACTCTGAAATAAGCTTTCATTACTAATGGACTTCTAAGTTTCTCCACAGCTAAACTATTTATTTATGGTGGGGATTCATTCAGTATGTCTGCATTTTTCAAAATAGTATTGCAGGGAGCTCACCAAACCCAAGACTATGGCATGTGAGTTGGGGTCACTTTTTCCCTGTTCCAGTTAAAATACTTCTTATTTGCTGGAGCAAGAGAACTGCTTTGCTGTTTCTTTGTCTCCATTGTGAAAATAATCAAGCTGCTACTCAAACAGAGAATGGAAAATAAAATCAATATATTTTAAAACAGTAATAGACAGAAGTGGACACATGTGAGTTGCTTCCTTTCCCATTCTTGTTGGCAGCAAGAAAGCATAATAGCAAAAGCATAATGAAGCCTCTCCTTGTGTGCAGAAGGTCTCAGGTTCAATCCTCAATACCCCAAGGATGGGTCTTGGAAGGGATCTAATCTATAACACTGTGACTTTGTTCTTCAAGGTAATCTTCCAGTCTTTGAGGTAACAGAAAAGTTTATCAGCAGATTTTGCACTATCCTCATTGTTCAGCTCTATTCTGCCTCGCTTACCAGGCCAGGTAACTGTTTCCTGGCAGTTTTAACATTGCTAAGTTAAGGGGAACCATTGGTTGATTTTTTTTATTTTATTTGTCCTCCCACTAAATGTCAACTCGCAAGATAAACATCAACCAATTTATTTAAAATGGACTTAGCAGGGGAAGGAATACATTTACCGAGGGCTAGACCATCATGCTTATCCAACTGTCAAAACTTGCTCTATTTTTGTACAAGCATTTAATGTGGATGTGTTTAATATCCATGTGGGTCATGACTTTAGGATTGTTTTGGAGTAGCAAGAAACTCATGCTCAAAAGGAGTCCAGACAGCAGCTTGCTGAGGTCCTTTAAATTTAAATTTTCCATCGTGTTGTGATGGGAGACAACTCCTCCCTTTTACCCCACTCTCTCCTGCTGGATTAAATCCTTTATAAATCTGTAGAGGGCAAGTTCAGCAGTAGACCTAAATGCAAGACTCCAGCTTTGCAATAACTACAGCCAACTTTTTTAAGACTACCATTCAAATAAGCATTTATTTCAGAATAAGTTTCTTTGGATTCCATGGGAGACAGTGTTTAGCAGTAGGAACACACCGTGGGATTCCAATTGCAATATTAGTAGGCAAATTTTCCACAATCCTATTCCTGACTACTTAGAATCAAATCAATTTAATGGTTAAATCTTATTGATTTAACAAGGCTGCTTCCAGGTTACTTTTCTCTCCCAAATAGCCAGTTGTCTGGTCCTTTCTACAGACCAGGCCAAAATGGCATGAAGATCACTGCCAAGTGGCTGGAGGGGAAAGACCTGACCACAGTGCCCTATAGGAGCTGAAGAGATCCCAGCTCAAAAGTGCCATTACTAACATTGTTGAGAAGGCTTTGTATATTATTTGTAGAGCAAGACTTGTGTTGGGAGAAAAGGAAAAATGCTACTTCAAAACTGGGACAGATAAGTTTTAATATTTCCTGCTTCTACACTGAGCTGGGATGCCAATGGTATTATGGGATGTGATCTTCATAAACATTTAGTGAAGCATCTCCACACTGTTAGCAGGGTGTGAGGATGGGCTGACTATCAATCAGCCAAAGCAATACTTTGATGGGCAATGGTCTGGCTTGGCATAGGATAGGTGACTACAGCCCTATGTTAGATTTTACTGAGGAAATGCTCATCAGCTAAGATATATTCTAGATTTTCTCAGCCGATATATTTTATATGCTGTTGATGCCAATGGCAGTATAATGAAGGGCTTAGCTATATACAAATGCTCCAAGAATATAAACTATAAACAAAAAATAAGCAGTCTTATATTAATTATAGGAATATTATTCACCCCTGAGATGTTTTCCTCTTCTCCCACAAAGCAAAAGGAAGGGACAATATATACAGTATGTTGATAAAAAAGAAAGCATGATATATATGTTGATAAAAAAGGATCAGGGGAAAAAACCTTTGCTCTCCCCTTGTATTTTAATTTTGGATTAAGTCTTTTACTTTTTATTTATACCACATTAAAGATGCAGCTGCTTCACTACTGAGCAATAGCAACAGGATTTAAAGAATACATGGGGGGAATTCTGGGCGTGCAGGCAGGTGGGAGAAGCCCCAGGGAAAATAATTTCAAATATAAACAACAATGTATTACTTTAGGGAAATCTGTCATAGTGACTGCTGTAATGCAAATTAATTTTGTCTGAACTATCTCCGAAGGAACAATTTATAAGAAGTGTGCGTATGTGTTAAAATTTTTCTCTCTCTCTCTTCTCTGTTGTTAACAACTGGAACAGATTTTTTCTGAGATCTGCTTTGTCCTGGCCCTGTTGACTTTTTGCAAGGCATTAAAGATCTGATTGTTCCCACAGGCATTTGGACTGCAAGATTTAGCGAGTTCCATTGGTTGATTGTTAGTTGTGGCTTTAGTGACTGAAGTGCAACATTCAATCCTTTGTGGTAGTCCAGATGAAAAGCACAAACCATGAGTACTAACACTATCTTTAGTAGAAGATTCAGAATCTTGCATGTCTGAACCTACTTCTTTGTTTTCATTCTCCAGAAAAGTAGAGAGGAACTCTGCTAGACACTTCCCATGCACCTTCTCTTTTCTGAGGGCTAAGATATCTTTTGCATGATCGTTATATAGGCTGTGGCTCTTCCTCTGGCCTCATTCCCTCTGGCCATTACACAACTTTTTTTTCTTTTGATTGTGAAATATTATGGAGGATTTTGAATTTTATTTACATTGCATTTTGTTTCTGATTTTAATTTTCTTTAAGTTATCTAGAATCACTATAGTAAGATGTGCACCTGCATGTACTGTTTAAATAAATAAAAATTAGTTTATCCATTTCTGTGGCAAATGTAAAAATAAATCTCAACAAATACTTAGCGGAGTACCTAAAAAGGTAGAAGAGAAACTGTTGGTGCCCTATACGAAATAATTAGATTATTGTTTAATCTATCTAGTTAAGCTTTCTTGTTCAGTTGCTAACTTGTATCTGACTCTTCATGACTCCATGGATCAGAGCACACCAGGCCTCCCTATCCTTTATTTCTCCCCAGAGCCCACTCACACTCATGCCCACCACGTCAATGACACTATCCGTGTCATTCTCTGCCATCCCCTTCTCCTTTTGCCTTCAGTCTTTCCAGCATCACAGTCTTTTCCAATGAGTCCTCTCTATGCATTAAGTGGCCAGTGTATTTGAGCTTCAGCTTCAGTATCTGTCCCTCCAATGAACAGCCAGGACTGATTTATGACTGACTGGTTTGATTTCCTTGCAGTCCAAGGGGCCCTTAAGAATCTTCTCTAGCACCACAATTCGAAGGCATCAATTCTTCGATGCCCAGCCTTATGGACCAACTCTCACAGCCATACATTACTACTGGGAAAAGCAAAGCCTTGACTATATTGACCTTTGGCAGCAAAGTGATGTCCCTGCTTTTTAATATGCTGTCTAGGTTTGCCATAACTTTCCTCCCAAGGAGCAAGCATCTTTTGATTTCATGGCTGCAGTCACTATCTGCAGTGATCTTGGAGCCCAAGAAAATAAAATCTGTCCCTACTTCCATTTCTTCCATTCTTTATTTTTTCATGCTGAGTTGCAAGCAGCTTTTGCATTCTCCTTTTTCTCCTTCAAGAGGCTCTTTAGTTCCTCTTACTTTCTGCCATTAGAGTGGCATCATCTGCATATCTGAGGTTGTTGATATTTCTCCTAGCAATCTTAATTCCAGCTTGCAATTCAGCCAGCCTGGCATTTCGTGTGATGTACTCTGTATATAAGTTAAATAATCAGGGTGACAATACACAGCCTTGTCATACTCCTTTCCCAATTTTGAACCAATCAGTTGTTCCATGTCTGGTTCTAAGTGTTGCTTCTTGACCCACACACAGATTTCTAAGGAGACAGATAAGGTGGTCTGGTATCCCCACCTCTTTAAGAATTTGCCATAGTTGGTTGTGATCCATACAATCAAAGGCTTTAGCATAGTCAATGAAGCAGAAGTAGATGTTTTTCTGGAACTCTGCTGAAGCCTAGTTTGTAGGATTTTGAGCATAATCTTGCTAGCATGTTAAATGAGTGCAATTGTACGGTAATTTGAACATTCTTTGGCATTGCCCTTGTTTGGGATTGGAATGTAAACTGACCTTTTCCAATCCTGTGGCCACTGCTGAGTTTTCCAAATTTGCTGGTATATTGAGTGTAACACTTAAACACCATATTTTAGGACTTTAAATAGTTCAGCAGGAATACTGTCACCTCTGCCAGCTTTTTTGTTAGTTATGCTTCCTAAGGCCTACTTCACTTAATTCTTCAGGAAGTCCGCCTCTAGGTCTGTGATCACATCAGTGTGGTAATCAGGGACATTTAGATTTTTCTTGTATTTGTCTTCTGTGCGTTCTTGCCACCTCTTCATAATCTCTTCTGCTTCTGTTAGCTCCCTACCATTTTTGTCCTTTACCATGACCATTTTTGCCCAAATTGTTCCCTTGATATCTCCAATTTTCTTGAAAAGATCTCTAGTTTTCCTCTATTTTTTCTTTGCATTGTTCATTTGAGAAGGCCTTCTTAACTTTCCTTGTTGTTCTCTGGAAGTCTGCAATCAGCTGGATATATCTTTTCTCCCTTGCCTTTTGCTATCCTTCTTTCTTTTGTAAGGCCTCATCAGACAGTCAATTTGCTTTCTTGTGTTTATTTTTCTTTAGGATTGTTTTAGTAGCTACCTCCTGTACAATGTTACACACCTCTGTCCACAGTTCTTTGGGACTCTGTCTATCAGATCTAATCTCTTAAATATATTCATCACTTTTACTGTATATTCATAAGGAATCTGATTTCAGTATTGACCATTTGGTGATGTCCATGTGTAGAATTGCCTCTTGGGTTGTTGTAGTAAAAGAGTGTTTGCTATGATCAGCATGTTCTCTCAACAAAACTCTGTTAGCCTTTGCCCTGCTTCATTTTGTACTCCAAAGCCAAACTTCCCTGTCATTCTGGTTATCTTTTGACTTTCTACTTCGGCATTCCAATTCCCTAAGATGAAAAGGACTCTTTTTTTGGTGTTAGTTCTAGCAGGTGTTGTACATGTTTATAGAACCGGTCAACTTCAGCTTCTTCGACATCAGCAGTTCAACTTGTCATGTAGGTTTTTAGCTCCAAATAAAAAGTTCTGTAAAAGTCTAATTTAAAACATCTGCTGATATAAATCTGAATATGATCAATTAATTGACAATTTCATTTTGTTTCAATAATGTTGATAACCCAAATAAACATAGATACTTTATATAATTATCTTTGGAGCTATTGGTTACTCGGACAAGCTATTTTATTTAATTTTTAGAAGCATAATCTTTTAGATGAATAACATTAAGCAGAGTTGAATCTCAAGATATAAGGATGGCCCTCTTCCATGCCTCTCTTGTACATGTTTAAAATTATTTAACTGCAATGAGTGTACAGTATTCTACATTTTGTGTATCTTTGGGCTTTAGACTACTTTCTAGCCAATGCTGAGTCATCTTCCTGGAAGTTCCAATCCAAAGAATCTGAAGGCTGGGAAAGGCTGTTTCAGTATTGATGGCCCCTTTGTTTGAGATAGAGAATTTGTTGAAAAGAAAGGACAACAATATTTTAATGCTGGTTTCAGTAATCTGCATTATACGATTGGCATTTCAAAAGTTAAATTTTCCTCTAAAATAATTTGAAAATCACATGAGAATGTATCTTTGAGCTTTTTTATATTTTGAGGATGTTTCTATCTCAAAATGCTGTGACGACGGGCTTTTGTTATTATTTCTGTATTATATATATATCATTGACCCTTTTAGCATGTGTTCAGATGTTTATTTATTTTTAAAATTTAGAAGACCACAGAGCAGCAGCCAATGATTTAAATTAGCAAAAAATAGGCACATTGATGAAAAGAAGAAAAAGTGAATTTTTTGAATTTTTGACACATCAAGCCCAAGAGGTGTACTCCCCATCACTGGTGTAGAGGCTGTATGTCTATCTTTGTAGGAGCTCACTGTGAAATCTAAAAACCTTTAAAAATGTGTGTTGGAATTTCTTTGGGTTAAGAAAAGCATCTAAACTTCATGTGGCAAGAGATGAGGCTGGAACTGATATTTTCAATTATTTGGGTATAAAAGGATGGACCAAAGCATTTATCTGATACAGTGATGTATTTATCATTGCTTCCTTATCCCTTTGGCTGGCAACTGTTTCCTTCAGAAATGTGCAATCTAGCCTCGAATGAGGTATTGATCTGGGAGATCTTGTCCAAGCCTGGCTAACAGTGAGATCACTGAAGAAAACATCAAACAGTTAGGAATCCTAATTTAGCTGGCTTGTGCTTTTTTGAGGCTCAGTAATGTTTTCGATTAATCTGTCAATATAGTCTTGGATTTTTGTGTAGTGACATATTGGTCAACTAGAATGACTTTACTGTATAAAATAAAAGAGAGGAATTTAATCTGCATTTTTTTATAATAAGAGTCAATATTCAAGTTTAGGTATGTCATTGGGTATTATAGTGCCTCAAGAACAATACCCCCAAAAAATGAAACTTTTGGGACTGAGAGTTAAAAGAGGGTAAACAAAATGAGAAGCTGAATATTTTTTGTGTTAGTTCTGTGCTGCAGATATACTCATGAGTGCAGGGAGACAAAGCCTGCAGCATGATGCAAATGCTTCAACTTATATACAGTACTTGCATCAAACACTGGGACACAATTTTATAAGGTAGGATTTGCACCATGACAAATATATTCACCCATCACTGAATTAGTATTTTCTGGAGGAAAGTCTGAGGAACTGAAACATAAGTTTCAAGATAAGTGGTCTTTTTAAACAATCATATGCCAAATATATTCCAGCCAGGCATCCACAAATACCTTATGTAAAGTAGAATTAATTCTCCTGCATGAAAATATGCTACATTTTCCTAGTAAAAGTGTCAATATATATTTTATGATATAATTATAGATAATAGATGATCACATGTTGTGAAACGCCACAAGGTGATCAAACTCAAGTAAATAGAATCATATGGATTTCTAGAAAATACTTAATTGCTAGTAAGATAATATAACAGTGTTGAAAGCCTGCCAAAGCAGTTCTCCACCATACCTTATACTAATTTAATTTAGCTGAAGTTATTTTGAGTCTGTGGAGTCCTTGATGCCCTCTGAGCTTGGTTGTTTGGAGACATTTCATTACCTGATTAGGTAACATCATCATTTGTCTATGTGAGATATAGGAATATCTTAGAAAAACAATTTCCTGTCTTCTTGTGCAGGAGATAAAGTTTGTTTAATTGTATTTATTAACTGCAATATTTTGCTTGTATTAAAAATATTTACAATTCAGTTAAAGGAGATATAAGTCAGACTCAATACAAATAAAATAATTGATTTAACAGAGTGATTACATGTTGCTTCTTTATTTAGTTTGATTTTTACCAAAGCCTTTTCTGCAAATACGTAAGGTATGGATAGCACGGCAGCCATTTTGTGACTGGCACCTGTTATACCTTCTCGATATTTTA
>JANHZU010007479.1:42584-53446 GCA_032468055.1 Acrochordus granulatus | reverse complement strand
ATCCAAGGCGGCAATCATACCTAATACTCGTTCCTCCTATTTTCTCCACAACAGCTGTGAGGGGAGTTGGCTGAGAGAGAGTGATCCAAATTTCTATATTTCTGTAGATAAATAAACTCTTTGATTCCTGCAACTGAGGTAATGATCTCCTAATCATAAATACCATACCCGATGAGATAAGCAAAAGTGGCAGAAAATTGTTATGCAACTGCAGCGAGATAACTGCAGGAGTAACTTGACCTGCAGGTGGCAGAATGAAGAAGATAGCCAAGTAGATTGGAGAGCTGTTCATAGTTATAAAAACTGTGTGAATACCCACAAATTACCACTTGATTAAATTTATTATTAAAAATATCTCTTTAATTAAGTCACATCAAAGCTGCTGCTGCAGATGCAGCTGGTTGTATTATAATCTCCAGAGGTGATCTTGCTTTTAATTATGACTTTGGGTTAGTATAAGATCACAAGTGCTCTGGTGGAACTTTCTGCCACTGTTTTTTGATAGAGATGGAAAAAAATAAATTTGGATTGCATTCATTCAAATCTCCCTTAGAGACACTCTCTTATTAAAAAATTAAAAAGTGGAATGCCATCGCTTGGGTCAGCCAGGGGAGTAGGCTCCAATCACCCATCTTTTTGGATTGTTTAAAAACATGTTCAGATCTAAAATATAAAAAGGCAAGAAGGCTGTGTCATTTTGACTTTTCCACTTCAGGTATGGAAGTATCTGTAGCCAACCTTACTGAAGAGAGAGGACTTCTCCACTCACTTCTCATGAAATGCAAAGAGAAGCTGTCTCTGGAGTTTGGAACGGCAGAGTCTTGTCCTTTGGCCACCATGACAGCAGTGATTGTTCTCTCTTGGCAGCCAGTGGTATATGCATACAAGGCAGCCTCTTAACAGCATCTGCTATTGCTGCTGCATTGAAGAATTGACATCCTCTGCAGTATTTTTTTTAAGAAAGTCACTCCCCTCTGTGATGTTCACTCTGCTGGATGCACACTTTATCTGGAAAACATATTTCTATAGTTTCTCCTTAAGTAAACAAAGGAATCCTCAAGAATTAGATGGAGCTATATACAAAGACTTAATAAAAAGATATATAAGTGTTTAATCCCTCTATTTAGCCATTCTGCCAATGCTGTAAGGAAGGCACATTAAAAGAAAGCTGCCTTCTTTATTTAGTAATGAGAAGGATTATTCTCTGAAAAAGGAGTTGGTGTAAGGAGAGGTGTAATTAAAGAAATCATTGAGAAAACAGTTAAATTTAATTCAACATATCCTTCAGAAAGCAGAGAGGAGGGAATCCTTTTTTGAAAACTCTAGGATATATTTAAGGATTCTAATATCTGTTCTTTATAGGTGGTTGTTAATGAAAATTGTCAGTTCTGTTCTAGCATCCCAAGGTAAGCGTTATGATATTTTCTTTTTCAATTTAATAACAGAACAGTTGAAAAGTGAGAACACTGAGCTTGTATCACTGTAAAATGAATTGCAGTTGGACAGAGAAGCTACATGTTTTATAATACAGCCAATTTCCATTTGCAGCCGAGTCTGAGTTACATAACAATCCTTGCCAACCTAGAATGGGGGACAGCTTCTCTATTATGTCTGAATTGCACTCTGCTTTGTATCAAAGGGTTATTCTCTTTTGATGTTTCTAAAAATCAGCTACGATGGGAAAGACTTTAACTTAGACATTATGTATTTATTTATCATAGTAAAGTAAGTTTCTGTTGGATTTCATTGCAAGCCATATTTAAATGTTACCGGTACAAAGAGAAAACAAATATTTCACTAAACATTTGATCACTTTCACAGATGTCTTTTATTGGTTTAACTAAGCTCATGCTTTCATCCTCCTCAGTGTAACAGAAACCTTGTTATTTTCTGTACTGTGTCCTCACGATTCTGTCATCTCATCTGCAGCCCATAGCTGAGACAGCTTAAAATCATATTTTGCCATACTTGTTTAAAATAGTGTTTTCTCTCTTTTCCCAATACCAAGCATGCCTCATCAACGCTATGGTTGGTAATGTGATAAGGGATTGGGAACTTCCAGCTCATACTGATCATTTTCACCTACTATGGGCATAGCCCTTTCTTGCCAGCTTTTGGGGATTTTCTTCCGTGGCCATTGGCTTGGGCGGTAGAAGAGACCAGATGGCTTCTGTAGGGTCATTTCCTGTGTAATGCTAGTGGATCCTTTCAGAAGGAAAACAGGCTTGGTGTACACGTAGGTTTAGGGTTCTTCTGAAAGAGGACTATACCTGTGTTTAAAAAACAGGATTACACAGAAGGTCAGTATGAACCAGGAAAGAGCTGGGTTCTATTAGCTGTGCGTTCCTGCACCTATCATCAATGAGTGCATCAGCAGTTTCTACTGCTTCTGCAAACTAGCAGTTTCACATGGTCATACTTTCTATTGTTTTTATTAGTTTGGTGATGGGGCTCTCTGCCTACTTCTGTGCCATTTTATCTGCTATGTTGGATTGTTTTCTAGGTGCTGTTGGCCACTCATCTGCTGTCAGAGTATCAATCTCTTACAGCACTATTGAAGGATGCAGTTGCTTGTTATTGATTGCATCCTCCCATTCCCCCCTTAGCTCTTCTTCCATGCCTGTGGTCTGTCAGTTGGCCTATTTTTGAACACAGGTTTTGGAAGAATGCTAGACCTGTCAAGTAACAGGCATTGAATGCCACCATGGCAGCAACCTGTTTGATTATATTAGATTAATCAGTGTTAAGGAGAATGATTTGTGGTTGTTTTCCCAATCAGCAGGTGATGTTCAGTGGGAGGGAGGATGAAACTGGGGGGGGACTGTGTTTGCTTTCTTTAGTTTATAGATAAACTTGTTTATAGCAAGTATCAAAATAGTGACTGACCTTATCGCTGAGGTAGAATAGGGAACAAGATGAAGGCAGCACAATTTATGTGAACAAACTTTTTTTCATAAAGTATGTCAGAACATTTGAATAGTTCAATGACATATTGCTTTGAGTTGTTAGGAAATGTTATAATCTGAGAAGCACATTAAGCACAATGGATTTGGTAAGATGTTTAACATTTCTTCTCTTCTACATATGCATAACTTTATAGTGGAACTTTCAGAGATGACTGATAATATTACCTTGTATCTCTGATGCTCCTTTCATCTCAATTTTTATGTCTCTTTGTGTATATTTATGTGTGTGTATCTCTCTCTCTCTCTCTATATATATATATATCCAGTCCATCAGGTGGAGCTTATGTAATTTTTGCTTTAGAATAATTTGGCTTGAAACTTATTTTTCTAACCAGGCAAATTATTTTCCAATCACTTTCAATGCAATGTTTGGACTAATTATAACTAATGTTTTTGGAATTTCAGAAAATAATGGCTGACTTACAACTTTGGTACTTTAACACAAAAATTTTTCTCTTACAGGCTAAGCCCCACTTTCTAGGCCATTTCTTCCCATACACCTCCCATTCCCCTTATTATCCTATTTTCCCTTAGAAATCTGATTTTCAGTCTACATTCTATTTTGTGTTAGTTCTTTCTGTTATTGAGAATTTTCTTCACAAAGGCATTGAAATATCTGAATATTCCAGGACATTATCGCACCATTGTTTTCACTACAAATAGTCCTCAACTTATGATCACAATTAGAACCAGAATTTCCTTTCCTAAGCAAGGCAGTCATAAAGTGAATTGTATCCAATTTTATGATCTCTTTTGCCACAGTTGTTAAGCAAATCATGTTAAGTGAATCACACAGTTGTTAAACAAATCTGGCTTCCCTCATTGTCTTTGCTTATCGGAAACTGGTGATCTGATGACCCCAGAATGTTGCAATTGTTGTAAATATATGCTGGTTGCCAAGCACCCCAGATTTTGGTAATGTGACTGTGGGGATGCTGCAAAAATTGTAAATATGAGAACCAATTGTGAGTCACTTTTTTCAATGCTGTTGTAACTTTCAAAGAATAGACTTAGACTGCATCACATGGCAGAATTACATGATGAATTAATACATCAAGTGTTATATATATGTATGAACTGTCATGGAAATATATTTTGGGCAAACTGTCAATCAACTTAAAAGGAGGAAGAATCCAGAAACACAAATACATGTACAATTTTCTGGGGGGGGAAATTGGATAGAGAATATAATCCTCCAGATGTTTTGGACATAAACTCCCAGATACCTGTCACAGTTTATGTGATTTCTGTAAAATCTGAGAGTGAAATCCATTTTTCTGTAGGGCACTCATATTGGGGAAGATTGCTGTAGATTCAAATGTTTCCCCAACTGATTTCTTTTATGTATTCAAGATGGTAGATTTTTCATTGTGATGACTTTAAGCAAGTACCTCTCCCATAAGTTAGAATCTTTTCAGTTTAAGATAAGGTTTATCAGTTGATTTTATTGTGCTGTAATGTGGTTCACAAAATGCCATTTGACTTAAGTTCAGTTACAGATTTAGTGTTCTACATTCAGAATAGAACAGTGTGAATAAAGAACAAAACTGAAGATTTTTGTTTATTGAACATGAAATGCATCTTAATATTCATAAGCATTCTTAGTAGGCTTAAGTATTAATAAGCATTCCTCATTGCTCATAAGGATTTAGATGTGGTAGCTGAAACAGTATTTGTAACTGCTACGTTGTTTTTCAGGGTCCTAGTTATAATACTTCAGCTTCTAGTCCTATAATAGCATGATTTTTCTGTTCATCACACAAGATTGCTAATTAAAAAAAATCATTTCTGAATTCTTGAAGCTTCATATCTACCGATAAATGTCAGATTACTTTCTTTCATGTCTTTACCCATGGCATGCTTTAAACACTGAAGTTCGTTGCTGGTTTGATGCTGTTTGTACCATTACTGTTTTTTTAATGAAGTTTTAGTTGTGTTTTTTAAATTGCCTGGTATTAGTTATCCTTTCCCTTCCCATGAAAAAGAACATCAGCTAAATAAATAACAGTAGGTTTTATTAAAAATAGTGGTTTTATTCATCTTATTATGAAAAACCAGATTATCTTTAATAGATAATTCTGAGAACAGTCAAATGGAAACTTGAGAAATGTATATATTAACATTTGGAGATGAAAAATGACATTCATCATACCATTAAGTATATACACACGAGATTTATTGGATTAAAGTATTAACACATCCCATAACTTTTATCCCAAGTAGTATCAATCAGATATAGTTAGGCAGAATGTAAAGTAATTTTAGATTCTACCCCTGTTGTGAAAATCAGGAATATATACACATAAACTTTCAGAAGTTGTTTCTTTAATTCCATCTTGATTTTCTAAGTGTTCTACATATAATGTGATGTGGCTTGAATTTTCCTAAAATAAATAATGAGCATTTAAAAAGGCAAAAGACAGGAAAGCTAAAAGAGAGGCAACATTTACATCCTTGAAAACAGAAATAATATAGAGGGATTATAAAAAAGTTAGGAGAAGAAGACCTTCTACAACAGATTTGGTGCTACAATGATATATGAATTCCAAGCCTAGAAATACAGTGGAACCTCGCAAGATGAGCCAACTTCACGTGATAACTTAACACGTCATCACTCAGCGCACTCTGTATTTCCCGTTCAGGCAGCAACCGTGCAAGAGTTCTGCTGACGCTGCCATGTGCAGTTTACTCCATTACTGTCTGTGGGCTGTACTGTGACACGTTGCTGAGGGAAAAGGGAAAAGACCCTTTTGCCGCGAGTGGCAGCGGCAGTGGATCCTCCGAGCCAGCAGGGGGGCTGGACAGCAGCCGGCCTAGCAGCAGCTGAGGCCAGAATCTGCCTCGAAGCAGATCCATAAGTGCTGGTTAGTTCGCTCTATTTCTGCTTTATATGGTGTGTTAATCATTGTTACTTGTTTCAGATGTTAGGGACAATCATTTCTACGTCAAATTCCATTGAAAATGATTTTTTTGTGAATATTTTTGGGGGTGTGGAATGGATCATCCGACTTTCCATTGTTTCATAGATCTTAATTATTTGAGTCTGGAAAAAGACAAATAATTAGTATTGCTCAGTACTGAGAAAACAGTGACATGGAATTCAGAATGTTGATAAACAATGGGAAAATTATAAATTATTATTGTAGTATTAAAATGCTAATTGGAACATTAACTATCATTTGAGTCAATCCTGGAATGCTAAGTTTCAGACATTGTGTATTTCACATATTTTGGAATCTTCCCTCCTACATGATTCCACATGGCTGCTTAGATGTTAATTTTCTACAAGACCACTATATGAAGTTAGACTGGGACCAATGTAATATATACTTTTCCATTACTTCCAAAGAGAATGTAATAAAAACAAACTCTGGTAACTATGTGATACTGTATCTTGATTGTTTTTTTTTTTATGCTGCCAATTTCCAAAGACTCTTGGCAGCTCACATAGAATAGAGATTATACATTGCATTACTTTTTATTTACCCCATCCCCCTCAGCTGGCCAATGATGTTCATAACTGGGGCATCCACCGAAACTCTTGCTCTGCCCCCAGGATGGGAGAGTTCTGCACCGACTCACTGCTCTGTCATTTTGCCGGCCGGCTTTTCCCTCCAAAGGAGGTACCCATGAATCTACTCACATTTTCACGTGCTTTTCCCTCCAAAGGAGGTACCCATGAATCTACTCACATTTTCACGTGCAGTGATACAAATTTGTATCATTGCCCACATGACAAAAAGCAACTCTGAGAGGCGTTCAACAGTCTAATAAAACAACAAACATTAAAGCAACAGATATAAAAATATTAAAATCCACATTAAAAGATCATTATTATAAAAACAAATACACAAACCTAAGGCTTAGAGAATAAGAATGGAGCCATTTCCCTGAGACCCTCAGGCTCATAACATAACCACATCTTGAGGGATGGAGCTAATCTTATCTAGGGAGAAAGAATGTTCCATAATGCAGGTGCCACAGCACAGAAGGCACATCGCCTGGGACCCACCAAATATAAGTCCCTAGCTGTGGTATGTCTTCTCTGACAGATCTGACAGACAGATCTAATGGAGAAGGCTGATATAAGCAGGGAGAGACAGTCCCTCAGATAACTCCATTAAAATCAGCACTTCAAATTGGTCTCAGAAGTAAACTGACAACCAATGCAGCTTGTAGAGCAGAGGTGTAACATGTGCTCTTCCAGGGGTGCACATAACTGCCTGCACCACTGCTTTCTGTACCAGATGAAGCTTTCAGGTACTCTTCAAGGGCAGTCCCATTTTCATCCCTTTGCAATAGTCCAATTTGGAGGTGAGTAGGGCAACAGTTACTGTAAACAGGGCTTGTTCTTTGTACTTACAGCTAATAGAGATTCTAATTTGTCTCCTCAAAACATAATTTTATTGTGTTTTCAACATTAGGTAGCATGCAAGTTTAATAAATAACTACTATTATACAAAAGTTAAGTTAGTACTGAATCTAAATGAGAACATTACTTTATGAACATATTTCACCCTGCAAAATGAGTGATAGTCTTTAGGAATTATTTCTTTTTCAGGAGTAGGGGGAGGTAGCACTGTTAAGACTGAGGACCTTGCACTGGGAAGTAATAACACAGTGCTGAGGAAATATCTGTAGTTGAGTGGTTGCTTGGGTCATAGCCAATTACATTCTATTTCCTTTGCACTATACGCGAGTAGATGAATGGGTATCCCTTTGGGGGGAAGCCGGCCGGCAGCGAGGGGAGCAGGAAGTTGGTGCTGGACCTTCCTGAGCTCAAAGGTGGAGCAGGAGCTTCAGAGGAATGTGAACTCAGATGTGAACACTGCTGGTCAGCTTGGGAGGGGGCAGGGTTTAATCTTGAAATGTTAAAAAAAATAAAAATGTTTAAAAATATTAAAAAGTGTTAATGTGTTAAAAAATGTTAAAAATGTTTAAAAAATGTTGATTGTGAGCTACCAAGAGTCCATTAGAAGATTGGCAGCATATAAATGTGATAAATACATACATACTATGTTCAAAAGATACACATTCAGCTGTATTTTTCAGTGCAAGGAAACATTGGCCTAATTGCCTCCACAAGTGAAAAAAAAGTTGCTCTTCCATTGAACAATTAATAGCAAGAAATGAGAGAATAATTACCTCTCTACACAAAAGCAAAAGAAGGAGATGGGGGAGAGAAGAAGAAATCCACAGGTTTTATTTGTCTGAAAGACTATCCTATGATGATGAGACTTTAACCTTTGGACATATATTTTGTCTTCAATTTCTTTATGAAATGCAAGCAATTATTAAAACAAAATACTGTAGGCACAATTTAACATCTCCTGTATGATCCCTGGCAAAGGGTTAGGCTATGTTAAGCCATAGCTTTATTGCGTTTCTTACATTAATGGCTGCAAGACATATCTAAAATGGAAGTATATTTTGACTTCCATTCACATAACATGTTTATACTCTGAGGTAAACCTGGTTTAATTTTTAAGTACTGTATTATTATTTGAGCATATGGATAAATACTAGTATTAATCTGTTTCTCACAAATCATTTTTAAACTATCTAAGCTATTCAAGAGAAACTTGGATTGCCAACTATTGTATAATATCAATATATTCAGTGAAATCACGTGTGGATTTCATTGCTTGGTTCAGAGATACTACTGTAGCTATTTCTGAAATTCTTGATTTCAGAATCAACTATCAATGCATTTTGGGTGCTTTTAAGTCTAAAATATTTCATATAAGTAGTTGAAGAATAATGCTAACCTGCATATCAGTATTTGCAAGAACTCTGAGATATGATTAGTTCAAGAATAGATTTTTTCATATCTACTGGAGACCTCAGAAAAGATTTTTTTTAAAAATTAGCTGTCAACCTCATGTTGAAAGTATAATAGGTGCCATGTTATGCTTGCACATATATGTGCATCTTATTAATTGTCCTGGCATAGTTTAATATTCAAATGTTTGTGAATATGGTTTTACAAATGTCAATGTAGTTTAAATAAATAAATACACTTTTGAATTATATACCAAAAAGTGAATCATACCTCTAAGTGAAAACTTAAGGATTTATCAAGCATAAAGGACAACAAAGGAGATTATTCTTAGTGTTAGAAAGATAATACAATCCAACAATTTCAGTTCAAAATGACATTACATTTTTATTTTGTATATTTTTTTTATTTTTGAATTGGCTCTTTATCTGTATAACAGAAAGACTGTTTACTGTGCTATTATTTCCCATGCTCAAGATTGACTGATATGGTTAAAAATTCTTTCTAATTTTAGGAGTATTTTTTCTGTTTTTCTTTTCTTTTCCCTTTTTTATATTAAAGCAACCTAAAAATGAAAAGGATTCCTTTTCATTTATATCATTCCAAAGAAGCTTGGAAAAAACTTATTATTGGACTTCTTTTCCTTCCTAACAATAAATATGAATCTGATTTCCTCTAACTTTAATCTCCAACTTTCTTATCAATAATGAGGCTGTTAAAGCTGGTTCAGCCTCCTTTGCAGCCAGATCCTCAACTCAGAAACTAACCCCACCATTATCATCTTTGAGAGAACCAGAGCATTATCTTCTAATTATCTAGCATGAACAATCATAAATACTTACAGTACCTCTGCATGTAACTTTTTATTTTTAATCAAATATGACAAAATGCACAGATTAAAATAGAGATGATGGGGTTTCAAGATATATTGTTTAATAATCTAAATTAAAATGCCCATGATTTCAGGTTTTAACCAGGATGGAATAAAGAATACAAAAAAGACAATTATAAATCGTTGAAATATTCTAGTTTTCACAGAAAACACTCTTGAAGAAGAGTGTTTGCGAAAATCATTCCTGTAGGGCTTCAAAGGATTAGCTTTATAAGTAAATTAATCAGTTAATATTATTACCATTTTATATGGAACATTACAAAATGAAATCCATGAAGGGAACTCAAAGGCAAGTTGCATCAGAAAAACAGTTGATGACTTTAATCCTTGGACACTTACTTTTCAAATCATTTTCTGCTTTTGATAAAGACAATGATGAATAACAATAATTGTGAATCAAATCTAAAACATAAAACTCAACCATTCATGTAAGCAAATCCAATTATCTGAAAATATAAAAAAGGACTAAACTGAAACTCTCAATTCATATTATTCAAGTTATGACAAGTGTTTTTTTCCTACTTATTCAGCTTCAGTTCAACAAAAGACAAATTATTTTTCATATATTCCCAAACTTTACTAGACTATTTTGTTTTGTTTTTTAGAAATAGACATACTTCTCTACCTTCACTTCATCACACTTCACCTGACAGTAACACAGGTAGATCTAGTTGGCTATCATCCCAATTAAAATATAATTTCAATCTAGATATGAGAATTTATTAAAAACAGGCTTTTAAAACTGTGATTCATTAAACCTCTTTTAATGAACAGCACAAAAGAAAAAAACTTTGGGGGAGAATTGTATTCTCATCTACAAAAGTAGAATGCATGATCATTCTTGTGATACTAGAAATGTAGAAGTATTCCTTTTTGAAAAACACAATAAGCTATTAAAAGAAAATGAGAAGCCACTTTTAAAAGTTCTTTATTTTGCTAAATACTTTCAAATGCCAGAAATCTATACAAATTGATTATTTAGCAAATAAATATAAAACTTCTCCTTTCATTTTCAGTTGTTCATGAACCCATAGACCATTGCATGCCAGGCCTCCCTGTCCTCCACTGTCTCCTGGAGCTCACCCAAATCCATGCCGACCACACCACTGATGCTATCTATCCATCTCATCCTCTGCCATCCCCTTCTCCATTTGCCCTCAGTCTTTCCCAGCATCACAGTCTTTTCCACTGAGTCCTCGCCTCGCATTATGTGGCCAAAGTATCT